>CAXKVX010000276.1:0-204291 GCA_964058865.1 Eleocharis quinqueflora | reverse complement strand
TGATATTTTTGAATTAGAACTGTATTAAAATCATTTTCATCAATTCGAAATTTCTAAATAATTATCACATCAGTTTTAAAATTTTTTTTTTTTAGTTTCTAAATCTTTCATTTTTAAAATTAAAAGTTAGAGGTTTTTAATTGTCACATCAGCAAATACTACAAGTGATGTGAGAGACTGATCAATTTTAATCAATGATTAAGCACGTCAGAGTTTATAAACTCTAAAACAAAATTGTTAAATAAGAAACACTAAAACAAAATTACTAAATAAGAAATTCATCTACGTCACTAAACCTCATTTAAAAACTATCATATCATATTTGAAACTCCGAGAGTTTCAGAAATGAAGATGATTTAAAATTATTTCAAAATTTTAATCTAGTAGCATAGAAGAAGCGGAGGAAGATTGGTAATTTTTAAATACAGCATAGCTTCTGGCATGGAAACGTGGTTTTCATTATACTGCATAAGGATTTGATTATAAGAGAAATAATTACACTGGATTTTTTTTTTAAAACAAAAGACTTGTCCTAAAAAATACAATGACTTGAGGATTGAGTACGCAAAGCAGAGGTGTTGATTTTTATATAGAGATGATGAAAACACAATTGTATATTGTCTATCTGATCTAAAAAATTACATGTCACATATTTATACAATTGGCTTTTCACTAGCCGTTTTTTTATTTGACTTCTAACGTTCCCTCGTACTATTCCTAACCGTTACATTTTTCTATTTTTCTTCTTTTATTTTTCTAACTCCTCTCAAGTTATTATTGTAATTATCGAACAATCCCATCTTACTTGTTATCTTCTCGAAAGGTAAAAGGATCAAGAACTTTGATGAACGCATTGGCTAGTTGATCTTCACTTTTAACATATGGTGTTTTAATTTCTTTTCATTGCATTTTTTCTTGCGAAGTGACAATCAATCTCGATATGCTTCGTTCGTCGGTGGAAATCAGAATTGGAAGCTATATGTCTTGCGGCTTGATTATCACAAATATTTTCATGGGCTTTTAATTAGGTATGTGAAGATCTTTTAAGAGTTGTTTTATCCATATGAGTTCGTCATTGCTCGATATTCTGCTTCAGCATTAGATCGGATAATGACCTTTTGTTTCTTGTTTTTCCATTGATGTGATATTTATGTATGATTAATTATCAAGTTTTAAACCTTTCCAATACCGTATTTTGGTTGCAAGTGTATAACCTGTAGTTGGAGTATTTGAGGTATCGTATCCACTGATAAGTGTATCTCATATATATAAAACCTAGGATTTATCTTGTGAAATTGACCAAAATTCGTAAGTTTTAATTATGATTTGCTTTTGTTTTGTACGAGTTCGAGAAACTTACCCCGCTTCTTGTGAAATTTCATGCAGGAATCAAGAATGAGATGCCCAATATTATAAGTCAAGTATGTAGAACTTGTTCTTAGTTTCGCAATGCATTTGGAATCGTCAAGATCAGGGTTCGAATGAAGAAGTTACGACAAAAATACGAACAGTTGCGCAGTAGAAAAACAGATTGTGGGCCGCAATAAAAGCCTTGTGGGGCGCAACTTCGCTGTAGCCCCCTTGGCTGGGACTTAGGCATTTTTTGCAGCAAATCTCACAGTGGGTGAGAGTGATTGCTGGTCGCAAGAAGGCTCTTTCGGGTTGCAATCCTCATGTTTTGCTGCTAAAACTTAGCCAAAATGCACGGAGTTGGCATCTATTTTATTTAATATGCACACAATTTCTGTAAAAGACTTGACTTGAAACAGTGCAAAAAACAGACTTGAAACATCTAGTATGAACATCTATTTTATTTGGTCTTAACACTTGCTTTACTTAGTCTTAACGCATATTTTATTTAGTCTTAACATTAAAAACATCGCTGAATCAATGCTTTGCATCGATGACTTGGTGAAAAACATCGGTGCATCAATGAAATGTTGCTTTGCATCGATGAATCGATGAATGATAGATTTGCATCGATGAGTCGATGAAAATCATCGATTAATCGATGAAAACATTAAAATACATCGATGAATCGATGAAATGTTGCTTTGCATCGATGAATGATAGATTTGCATCGATGAGTCGATGAAAATCATCGATGAATCGATGAAAATATTGCTTTGCATCGATGAATCTATGAAAATCATCGATGAACATCAGGTTTGCATCGATACATCGATGATTGGGTAAAAAATATTGCTAGTATTACCACTTGAGATGTTAGTATGATCGTCAAAGGAGTTAGTATGATCACCTAAGATGTTAGTATGACCACCAGAAGAGTTAGTATGACCATATGAGATGTTATTATCACCATTAGAGGAGTTAGTATGACCATCATAGGAGTTAGTATAACTAACTGAGATGTTAGTATGACCATCAGAGGAATTAGTATGACCATATACTTAGTTAGCATGAGCACATTCTTATATATTGCAGATTAGACTTGAAAAAGTGCAAAAACAGACTTGAAATAACTAGCTAGTATGAACACTTATTTTATTTAGTATGAGCATCTGTTTTATTTAGTTTGCGCTCCATTTCTTTGCAAAACAGACTTGAAAAAAGCACAAAATGACGTTTGATCTTCGAACAAACATATTTTTTTGACTCGTAACTCAGATTCGCGCATATGAGTATTTTTGGGAAATGTCAAGACACGACACACGTGCATTAATTGAGTGTAACCCAGTAGCAACGCTGTTTTGAGTCCAAAAAACGCTTCTAAAGGCTCCAAATCTCATTTATTAATTTTTCTTCACCTTTTTTACTCAAATTTTCTGTATTTTTTCCCATCACATATATATAGTCTAAACATCTGTTTTATTTAGTATGAATATCTGATTTATTTAGTCTGAACATCACTTTTATTTAGTTTGTGCTTCATTTCTGTGCAAAATAAATTTGAAACAGGTAGTATGAACTCATGCTTTATTTAGTCTAACACATGCTTTACTTAGTATGAAAACCTATTTTGTTTAATATGCACACCAATTCTGTGCAAAACAGACTTGAAACAGCTAGTATGAATACATGAAAATTTAGTATGAACATCTTGGATGTTAGTATGAACACTCTGAATGTTAGTGTTAACATATGAATGCTAGTATGTGAAAGTTTTGATGCTTCAAAAGCAAGGAATAAAACAAAATTTTATTCATCTCAAAACAAATGATCTAGCTATTATAAGTGTAAAGACAATATTTATTTGCCTAAATAATTAGGGAATAATATTATACCTTATGATTTGATCTCCAAATCAAATCGAGTAGGGTTGTCTAGCTTAGCAACTTCTTATTCCCTATGTCTTGTTTCTATGGTTGTGCTTAGCTCGTCAACCGTCGAGCCTCCTTAGGTATCCACCGAAAGATTAAAGAAACACTTGTATCTCTAAGGCTAGTAAGAGAACAACAAGTGGTACCTTAATCCTAGTTTCAAAACCTTCTTCAAAATTTCAAAAATCTTAATGGAGTTTTTGTCTCCACACATGAGAGAAAAATTGGGAGAGAGAGAGAGACAAATTTCAGCCAAGAAGTTCAAAGCTGGAATTCTGACCTTTGGGTATTAAATCTGCCATAACTCTTTGTAGGTAACTCCAAACGACATCAAACTTGAACCGTTGGATTCTAGACTCAAAGTGCTTCAATTTTCATAGGTACATTCAAAATGGTTGAGGTTTGCCCTTTCAAAATCTTGTTTAAAGTTACCTCAAAAACTGTCCAAAAGTTTCTCTCCTCTTTAATGGAAATTGATTAGGTTTAATGATATACTTCAATATTCCTTTAATTATAACATTATTAATCAATTATCTCCAGCAATTTTATGGCCTATATTTGGGCTTTGGGCTTTGGGCTTAAACATATTAATCATATTAATATTTAATTAAGTCCACAATCCCATATATTAAAAGGCCAACATATAAATTAGCATCCAATGTTAATTTATATGAATCTCTCATATGTTAAAAATCATTTAAAATATGTCACACATACTTTAAATATTACTAGAATTATTTTACAATATTTTCTTTTAATCTTTCATATGGTGTGATCCTATGGGATCCCATCATTATGGCAATGAAACTAAACATTTTAATTTCATAAATCAATGATACAACTAGCCATGGTATATTGATTACCCAAATGATGTAGATGAAAAAGCACAATGCAAAATCATGATCCTGTAATATTAAAATATTATTGTGTCAATTCCTTGTATCATGATATCAAAATAATTGCAAGATAAGAATGTGTCATCCTTGCTAATTATTCTTTCTTGATTTTCTAAAGTTTAATTATGATATGATTAACACATAATCATATTGCATGCCCATAATCAAACTTTATCAAGGGGCCCAGAGATATCATCATCTATATCATGTATAGAGGACAATGGTATCTTGATGCATATAGTTCCTCCGCACAAGTTATACACATTGCAGTAACTGTCTATATAACTCATAGTTAAAGTGAGCGTTGGACAGTACCAACGATGTATATTTCTCATGTAGGAAATATAAACATCTCAACCCTAGAATTCATGACACAAATGAAATATCAATGACACGTAACACAATCCACATGATATTTCATTTTTGGGTCTGTCTAGTGCTATACATCCCGATGTATACACCTGTGTGATTAGCATTGACACCTCTTTGTCATATGATCTGTAGAATTTGATCATCATCTAATCCGACACACTGATCTTATATTGGTCAATTAGTGTTCCTTGCTAATTACCAAGATCAAAGACTTTTAAGAGCAATTATATTTATTTCATTGGTGGAATTCTACAATCCAGGTCATCAACCCAGATAATCCACAAAAAATATAATAACTCAAGGAAAAAAATGATATAATCATTCACTAATAATCTAAATAATCAAACATATGATTTGGGTGTAGGACACCAACACTAACAATCTTCCACTTGAACTAGAGCCAATCATATTAACTTTAAACAAGTAAAGAGTACAAATCATCACATGAATGTAAACTCAAAACCAGTCACTCATATGCCTAATACCCATCGAAGAGGCATGTATGAAGTGTTAGCCTAGCCTAGAGGCCTTGTTAGTGGATCAGTTGTGTTCGCTTCTGTGTCCACCCTACAAACCTTAATATCTCCACGATTGATAATCTCGCAGATGAGATGATATCGTCGTAGAACATGCTTTGACTTTTGGTGTGATCTTGGCTCCTTTGCCTGTGCAATTGCTCCATTGTTGTCACAATAGAGCTCAATCAGACCTTCGACACTAGGCACCACACCAAGCTCAGAGATAAACTTCTTAATCCAGTATACTTCTTTTGCTGCTTTTGAGGCATCAATGTATTCAGCCTCAGTGGTTGAATTAACTGTGGTTTCCTACTTGGAACTTTTCCAGTTTACAGCACCACCATTGAGGATAAATACATATCCTTATTGTGATCGAGAATCATCAGAATCAGATTGGAAACTAGCATTAGTGTAACCCTTTACAACTAGCTCAGTTTCTCCTCCGTACACAAGGAAGCTCTCTTTTGTCCTTCTCAGATATTTAAGGATAGAGCAATTTCTAGAAGTAATAGAGCAAATCACAAATCAACAAGAGCAAAGTAATAAAGATAGTGAGCAAGAGAGAGAGAGCAATCGAGAATAAAGAGAACACGATATGTAACGTGGTTCGATCTATCAATCAACTAAGTCTACGTCTACGGGTCTCTTGAAACCAAATCTTCCTTTCAGGCTGATTTCACTATAAAACGAGTGTTCTTTACAAAGTACGAAGCCGATCTTTGACTTCTTCTAAACAAGCAATCAATCTCCGTCTCCTAGACCAATGTATGGGGCAACACCACACTACACGGTTAAAGGTCCGATTGACAACACAATCAAGGACAATGATGCACTACTCGACAACAAAAATATAGTGCACCAAAGGCTAAAATCTAGCTAAGGATTTTTTTTCGGGATTGACAATAAGACAATAGATGCTATCCTAATGCTTTAGGTTAGGTAGCTAGGAGAGAATTGAATTAGGCTCTTTGTTGTGCTCAATTTGATGCTTGGAAGCTTATGGTGTATTTTATATCCTGCTGGTTCGTCTATGCATCAGTTATATAGGCTGGGCACTTCTTGGGATCTTGAAACCTCCAATTTTGACTGTAGCATTACAGCAGCTTCATAACGCATGGTGGAACCCGTTATAACGCCTTGTGTCTTTAACAAAAATGCCCTTCTTCTCTTGTGCAACTGTCCTGTAGGTCAAATCCTGCATGAACCCGTTATAACGCCTGGGGAACCCGTTATAACGGGTTGGAAGGCTTTGTAACGCCTTGGGCAAGCGTTACAATAACACTATGCTTGGTAAAATCATCTTGTTGATGCCTCTCTCTCCTCCTGACGCGTTGTGACGGGTTGGGCACCTGTTATGACGGGTTGCCGATCTGTTGTGACGGGTCCTGAAGCGTTATGGTAACATTGTGCTCTGTGAAGCACTGTGAAGTCGTCCCTTGATGTCTTGAGCATATCTTGACTTGTCTAGAGCATGTTTGAGCATGTATGACATCAGTATGCACCTGTTTTAACTTGCATCTTCACCAAAACTCATGTGCAAGGTTAGTATTTATTTGTTTTGCAAATTGTCAAACAAGAGATGAGTTTAATCCAACAAACTCCCTCTTTTGGCAATTTGCAAAACCATTTGAGATGTGCATATCAAGTGATGCACATCAACTTTTCTCCCCTTTTTGCAAATAATGGCAAAAGGCTCAAATAATCAAGCTTCTCCTGAATTTAGTGCATATTATCAACAAGTCAAACTATTATATTACTCTCCCTTAATGAGATAAAGTTTTCAAGTATAACACAATTCATTAAGTTCAAACAAGATATTCTAATTAAGAGTAAGGGAATATAGTAAATCATCAAGATACATCAAAAATAAGATAACAATAACATCAAATTTAGTCATGCAAAACATCATATTAAACATGAAATTGATACAAGGAGCATAGCAAAAATAAAGTGCAATCGTAGCCTATTCCTAATCCTTATCACTACTCTCTTAATCATTATCTTCCGAATTCAGTTGAGTCGCTCCAACTTGTGCCTCTCTCATATTTTCTTCGGGTCCGGTGGGGTCGGAGCAATCATTCCAAGACTTAAATTGTTGAGTCCAATTGGTCGTACCATGGAGTTGAACTCATTTTGGTTATCAAGTCTCTCATGCACACTTGCGGAGTTGTATTTGTTGTAGAGTGACAAGTGATATACTTGTTGAGAGACATAATGAGTTCCTTCTTCAACCGTAGAGAAGACATATGGCATCATTGGGTTGAAGGTTTGAGGAGTGTAGAAGGAAGGGTCTTGAGGAATTTGATACCCTTGGTATGATGGTGGAGGCGTGTAAGAAGAGGTTCTGACTTCATGCATACTTGGCATAGGCTCTTCTTCAATGACTTGCGGAGCATCCGGATTGGTGTATTGATTAGGTCTTGCTCCATCCCTCTTAATCCATTCATTTATTGGCTTAAGTTTTGGTTCCCAAGTCAAGTTATTCTTAATCCAACCCTTCTTTCCAAGGAAGGTGATTAGGTTAGCCAAGATGCAGATAGTAGGGTTGTGCTCCCTTGGGTTAATAGGTATGACTATGTTCTTGTGCAAGAGAATCCGGGTCAAGAGATGAGGATATGGTAGACTTATTTATTTGTTGGTTAGAGCGATTTTCATGTAGTTTAGGATAATGAATGATGTCAACTACCTTGTCCTTAACAATAAGATGCCTAAGGAGAAACCCATTCGTATGTTCTATGTTGGTTTTGAGACCTCTTTCGAGAATTAATGTTGTTTATAAGGAGAAACAATACTCTATGAAAGGCAGGTAATTTGGAATCAGAATGGTCTTTGTGAGGATCTTTGGCCCCTAACCATCTCTGATACTCGGTGAAGGATTTCTCATGTTGGGGCTACTTGTGATACACATCTACCTCTTCACCGTTTTCAACCATACCTAGTACCTCGGATAACGTTTCGACATTGATAAGTATCTCTTGACCATAAAAGTAGGTGGTCACTCCTATTGGTTCTTTGGTTGGCCTCATGTTGGCATACAAAACCCTAATATGACCCGAGGCAAATTATTGGTTCAATTCAATAAGAGGTCTTCATGCCCAAATGTCGATAGTTTGAACCAATTAGTTATACTCCCAATTACTCATTTGGTTATCCCTATTGATCAAGAACACAAAGATATTGAAAATAGGTCTATTCTTGAAGGTGCTATGAAAATTGGAGAATTTAATAGGCGACCGATATAAGATTCAGTTTTGAGATGAGTTGGCCCAAGGGTTGAAAATCTGTTGCCTTTCCAGTTGAGTGGTAGTGGGATTTTGTGTTGGTTGAGAAGTTGTTGGTGTTGGTTTCGGATTTGGTGGTGGAGGATTAGGGTTTGTATCCGAATTAGAGCTTGTACCGGTACCGGGTTGGTAAGAAAGAGATGGAATGTTTTTTCTTTGTGCCATGGCACGTTGGTTTCTCTCCTTCGCCAATTGTTTCTCAACATCTTTTCTCTTTTTGTTGTATACAATTGAGAGTTTTGGTGGTGCCATTAGAGAAGTGAGAACAAGTAGAAAAAAAAACATACAAGAAACATGATGAAGAATTGCAAGAAGCTTGAACACAATTGAAATTGGTTGATCTCTTGAAGAATTCTTTAGAATTTGTAGAGTTTTTAGGGCTTGAATTGCAGCAAGAATAAAGTTGAAGAGTCTAATTTCGATTTTGACAATAATAGAGACCTTTGGAGAGAAGGAATGCCTTAAATAGCTGCAGATTCTCCAAGCTTTACAGCAACCCGTTACAACGGGTTGCCAACGCGTTACAACGAGTTGCCAACACGTTATAACGGGTTCCCAACTGTGATAACGCATCTCTCTCATCTGTTGTAATGCTCCAAGTATTTAAACCCTTCTAACTACTATGTTTGGTCTGCTAACCCGTTATAACGGATTCCTGACTCGTTGCAACGCTAGGTACAGTTTTTGCTATTTATTCAGTTTTAATTTGCTGCAATGCTCCAAATTTATTCTTTAACATTTATAGGACTCAGTTCAGCTGTCATATGATTCTCATGCTCATGAAAATACTCAGATAAGATTGTGACTTGGATATAAAGATCAATTAAAGTTCACAAAACATATAATTCAATCAAAACGAGACATTGAATTTCACATTTTGCTATATGACTCTCCCTAAAACTAATATGCAAAGTGAGAATCAAATAGGGGAAGTCTAGCGACCCTCTAGATAATGGATTTGATATCACTTGTGCTAGGAAGTGTAAGTGGTTCCATAAATTTACCTTTTCTAAAACGACAAAAATGTTCATGATGTTCAAATCTCAAACAAAACGAGCTATTTTTTTAAAGAGGTAGAAAAGTTACCAATCCAACGGTTTCTGGACCAACAAAAAAATGCAATTTTCCTACCTATCTAAAAAATAGCAAAAAAATTCAAAAAATGTAAAATTCAATTTTCAAGTAGATTTCAATATGTAGGTCATGTTCAACGGTTCGGATCGGTCGTTGGAATTTTTAAATTGGAGATACGGTGTGGAGCATTAGAGGTTTGATGCTTCATGAAGCACCCTAGCCTATCTATATATATATGAGCATGGCTAAAATAATATGCATAGTACACCACATAACGTACTATGGGGTCATTTGTATTTAATTTGGTCATTAAATTGATATTTAAGTTGCTTAATAAATTCTTCATATCAAAATCTTGTAGGAAATAAAATTTCGTGATTTTTAGAGTTTTCTTGCTATTTTTGAAATATTTTTTAAAAACAGCCTAGAAATGACACTTTTGTAGTATTAAATCTGGACTGTTTTTAAAAAATATTTAAAAAATAGCAAGAAATCTCTAAAAATCACGAAATTTGTTTTCCTACAATATTTTCATATGAAGAATTTATTGACCTATATCTATATGCATAGTACGTTATGTGGTGTACTATGCATATTATTTTAGCCATGCTCTATATATATATATATAAGTTCTCCGTATGTACTTGAGATTAGGCATGTTCATCGAGTCGATTTAGCTCGAGCTAACACAAGTTCGAACTCAAGCCAAGTTAATACGAGCCGAGTTGACTCGAGCAAGCACGTTCATTCCGAGCTCAAATAGCAACTCGAGTTCAACTCGAATTTACTCGAGTCAACTCGATGACTCGTTTAACAACTCGAATTTAACAGTGGCACTGTGGCAGTGACCCAGACACCCAGTGTGACATTGAAAAATCAATGAAATCCTTACTGGTTGTACCACTGGTAGTGACATTCAAACCCCATGTTAAGTTTTTCAAACAATTGATTATGGGCTTTAGCAATTTTATGGGCTTATGACTTCAAATAACACTTGTTTATTTTTTCTGCAAATACCAAAGCCCATATTCATTATTTCATGAGCGAGTTTCGAGCGTTTCGAGCGAGCGAAGACCAACTCGAGATCAACTCGAGTTGTCATTCGAGTCGGACTGCTCGAGCTACATATGACTCGAGTTGAATTTGAGCGAGTTTCACGAGCTGTTATCTGAGCGAGTTTCGAGCGAGTCACGAGTTGTGAGCAATTTGGCCGGTCCTACTTGAGATACCTTTTTCTTCTTCTTTAAGGTCCTTCTGACAGCTTTCAGCTGTGACGCCTAGTGCCAACATCCAAGTTGCAACAATAAATGTTGGTAGTGCGACGATACAGCTTGAAACTTTGGATTCCGTTGAATTATTATTTGTAGCATTTCTTAATTTCTTTCATGTCACGCGGTTTTGGTGTAGGCTTTAACTCTGACTCTCAAGTTTTCTCGTCTTTTATTTATAAGGTCATTTTGTATTCCGACATTTTACTTCGAGTAACTGGTTGAATTTCGACTGCGAGTAAAACCATATTGTAATAATTTTTATGGAAAATTACACGTATACTCATCTAAACTTGTTAAATTCAATATGAATAATGTTTCGTAGATATTAATATCGATACTAATGTTATTATGCACATTATTTGAATTATTATTCATGTTATTTCATTAGTTTGAAGTTTGGACAAATAAAAAAAAAATATATTCTCACGAGTAAATATCCAATTTGTAAGTTTAGATGAGTAAATATCCAATTGATAAACAAGTTTAGATGGATCTACTCATCCACATTCGATTCAAGAACCAACTTGATTTTTTTTAAAGAAGTTTTGAGTTTCAAAAGTTGATTTTTGGCAAATATGAACTCTTCACACTGTTGCGTCTGAGTAATGAAACTCCAATTTGGGCCTGAAAAGAAACTCACAATTTGGGCTTCGATTGTGGTGTTAGTTTTAATGGGCTTTTTTATTGCAAGATCGAACGATTTTTGTTCTTGCAAATTACTCATTAAATATTTACCAAGTAAACTGAAATTTAAATTTCTCTAACATGGAATCATCAAGAAAGCAATTTTTTTTTAGTTATTTGCAGATATCTCCTCAATCATTTAAAAGTAAGAACAAGTATAAAAAAATTTGGTTGCTTTTTGCATTATGGCAATTTGATGTTGGGTTAATTTTAGGGGTGTAGTTTGGGGGTTTTTTTATGGCAATTGAGTTGATTATTTGCAGACTAGTTTATTTTGTTAACGACGTTGTATGAATTTTGGTTTCCGAAAAGTAATGGAAACATACGGAGTTTAATATTATACGCGTTGTTGAAAAACAAAAAAGAATTGAAAAAAGTTGCTAACAAATAATGACTCTTTTTGTGTACTAAATGATAACCCCAATAAATAATTCTCATTATAAAAAGATATTGAAATCATTCTAAAAGATATATAAATAATTGAACTTTTATCTTCGGCCTCACTTTTTGCCCAAATTTGTGGGAGAAAAGACGCTAAAAAAAAAGGTAGAGGTAGCAAAAGAGAATTGTTCTACTCTGGTCCCAACTCTCAACTCTCTGCTTTTCTTTTCTTTTTTCTTATATATGAAAGGATTTAGATTCAATCATTGTTTTTTTTAATTTAACTGACATTTAATTTTCAACATATGACTTTTCATATGAAATGCATTTTTTTCTCTTATTAGTAAATAAAATTGGTACAATTACCTACTTAAAATAAGGAGGTTAATGCTGTCTCTTCCAATTTCGTGATTGTTGAACACAACCTTTGTATATTTGTTTTTCAGAATTGACGTATTGATTTCAGTTAAGATTGTTAACTATATGATATAAAATACTATTCACACAAAAGAGCATCTTCATCCTTTCAGAATATAAATTTTTTCACCATATTTGCAATTTTGCAATTTTCTTACATCATTTTAGGATATTCATTCACACAATTCAATTTCCTAGCTTGATATGCCAATTTTTTTTTAACAAAAAGTCTATTTTTTTAAAGAGTAAATATAATGTTTACTCTTAAACGGCTTTCCTTACATGTTCCTCGCTATAAGACAAAATAAGTTTCTTCTTCTTCTCTCCTCTCTCTCTCTCTTTAACTTTCCATTTTTTGTTTGTCATTTATTCTTCTTTATTTCGTCTCTTCTTTTCATTTTCTTTCATCTCCCATTTCTATTTCTAAGTACTGAAAATTGTAAGTCTTTATATTATAACAACAAAGTCTATATATTTTTACCTGGAAGTCTTTATATTTAAATTTGTCGAAAAATTATAATTCTCTATATTGGAACCTGCAAGTTTCAATATTGAAATCTATAAGTCTTTAAGTTAGAAAAGTAAAGTATATATATTGTTACATGCAAGTCTAAATTTGCAACAAAACAAAGTAGTTTTGTTAGAAAAGTAAAATTTCTAATATAAAGACTTGCAACAGAATTAGTGCAAAAATTGTAAGTATTTATATTTGAACAATAAAATTTATATATTGTTACCTGCAAGTCTTTATACTTAAATTTGCTGAAAAATTATTGCAAATTTTTTAATATAAAAACTTGCAGCAAAAAAATAAAAACTTGCAGTAATATAAATACTTGAGAGTGATAAAATTAGTAAGCGGAGCATGAAAAATAGCGGAACAAAGCAGAAATTCTTGTCTTGATGGACGTGTAAGAGAGCGGTTAAGGAAGCCGTTAGCAGCTCCATTTTTAATTGAAAGAATGAAGATATTAAGATCATTCGCAGATCAATTATAGAAAATTATATGATGCTTACAAACAGTCATACTAAATTAGAAAATATTCTACTCAATAATTTAAAATTACTCTGCAATTTTATCAGCAAACTTGTATAAAGATTCATTTAGATGGATAAACTACTACTTCAACCCCATATATTATAAACGAAGGATATGCCAATAAAAAGAAAAAGAAAAAGAAAAATGAAGAAATAATCAATTGAAAAGTAAACAAAAGATGAAAAGATCGCGTGAAAATAATGTATATCTTACTTTATACACTCTAACTATTTCATGTCTAAATATTTCGTCTATAAGTACTAACTATTCAAAAAAAAAAATACCACAAAATATTTTGTTCTACTAGAAGTATTTTTTATTCAAGTACAACAATTATTTGTGGTAATCTTTCATGAAAACTTCACAAAACATCATAACTTACTACGAAAAGTGTTTATTCTTCGAGTACTTATTTAAGGGTGATAATCTTTAAAAAAAACTCCACAAAGTATCATAGCCTACTACGAGAAGTATTTCTTCTTCGTACTTCATTCAGGGGTGATAACATTTCAATACAACACCATGAAGAAGCACATAATACCATTTTATGTGCTTCATGTCTAAGTACTTCATTTATGAGTGCTAACCATCCAAGAAAATGCCACAAAGCATCTCATCCTACTACGAGAAGTGTTTCTGATCCGAGTACTTCATTTATGGGTGGTAACCTTTGATGGAAAACTTCACAAAACATCATAGTCTACTACGAGAAGTGTTTCTTCTTCAAGTACTTCATTTAAGGGTGGTAATCATTCTCTAAAACACCACAAAAAAACATAGAATACTCCAAGTGCTTCATGTCTGAGCACTTCATTTATGGGTACTAACCGTTCAAGAAAATACCACAAAGCATCTTATGCTACTGCGAGAAATGTTTCGGATCCGAGTACTTCATTTATGGGTGGTAACCTTTCAAGAAAACTCCATGAAGCATCATAGCCTACTACGATAAGTGTTTCTTCTTGAAGTACTTCATTTAAGGATGATAATCTTTCACTACAACACCATAAAGAAGCATAGAGTACCACTCTAAGTGTTTCATGTCTGAGTATTTCATTTATGAATGGTAACCATTCAAGAAAAATATACCATAAATCATCTTATCCTACTACAAGAAGTGTTTATGATCCGAGTACTTAATTTATGGGTGGTAAGCTTTCGAGAAATCCACAAAGCATCATAGCCTACTACAAGAAGTAGTTCTTCTTCGAGTACTTTGTTCAAGAATGCTAATCTTTCACTAAAACATCACAAAGAAGCATAGAATACCATTTTAAGTGCTTCATGTATGTTTACTACATTTATGGGTGGTAACCTTTCAAAAAAAACTCCACAACGCATTTGACCTATGAAGAGTGTTTTTCCTCGAGTACTTCATAAAGGATGGTAATCTTTCTCTAAAACACCACAAAAAAATGTAGAATACCACTCTAAGTGCTTCATGTCTGAGTACATCATTTATCGATGGTAACCATTCAAGAAAACACCACAATATTATCTTATCCTACTATCAGAAGTGTTTCTGATCCGAGTACTTCATTTGTGGGTGGTAACCTTTCAAGAAAACTTCACACCTATTACGAGAAGTATTTCTTCTTCTAGTATAACATTTAAGGGTGGTAATATTTTACTACAACACCACGAAGAAGCGCAGAATATTACTCTAAGTTCTTCATGTCTGAATACTTAATTTATGGATACTAACCATTCAAGAAAACACCACAAAACATCTTAGCCTACTACTAGAATTATTTCTTCTTCGAGTACTTCATTCATGGGTAGTAACCTTTTAGTACAACACCATGAAGAAGAATATAATACAAATCTAAGTGCTTCATATTTGAGTACATTTATTACTATTAACCATTCAATAAAACACCACAAAACATCTTATTCTACTATGAGAAGTGTTTCTTATCCAAGTACTTCATTTACGGGTGACAACCTTTCAAAAAAACTCACAAAACATCATATCCTACTATGACAAATATTTCTTCTTCGAATACTTTAATGAAGGGTGGTAACCTTTCACTAAAACACCAGGAACAAGCATAGAGTATAAGTGCATCATGTCTGAGTACTTCATTTATGAGTGGCAACGATTCAAAAAAAAAACACCACAAAACATCTTATTTGTCTATGAGAAGTGTTTCTGATCTGAGTATTTTATTTATGGCCTACTACAAGAAGTGTTTCAAAAAAAAATACACCACAAAGCATCATGGCCTACTACAAGAAGTGTTTTTTGTTCGAGTACTTCATTTAAGAGTGGTAAAATTTCACTAAAACACCACAATGACGCATCGAATACAACTCTAAGTGCTTCATGAAGTATTTCACAAAGGAGTATAGCTTAATACGAGAAGTGTTTCATCTTCGAGTACTTCATTTAATGGTGGTAACCTTTCACTACGACACCACGAAGAAGCATAGAATACAACTCTAAGTGCTTCATGTCTGAGTACTTAATTTCTGGAGGTAACCATTCATGAAAACACCAAAAAGCAACAAAGCATTTTATCATACTACATGAAGTATTTCTGATCTGAGTACTACATTAATGGATGGTAACCTTTCGAGAAAACTCCACAAAGCATCATAGCCTACTACGAGAAGTATTTCTTCTTTGAATACTTCATTTAAGGGTGGTGACATTTCACTACAACACCACGAAGAAGCATAGAATATCAATCTATGTGCTTCATGTCTGAGTACATTTGTTGGTGTTAACCATTCAAGAAAATACCACAAGCCTTCATCCTACTAGGTGAAGTGTTTCTGATCCGGGTACTTTAATTATGAGTGATAATCTTTCAATAATACACCACAAAGCATCATGGCCTACTGCAAGAAGTGTTTTTTGTTCGAGTACTTCATTTAAGATGGTAACATTTCACAAAAACACCACAATGATGCATCAAATACAACTCTAAGTGCTTCATGATGAGTACTTAATTTATTGGGGGTAACCATTTAAGAAATCACCACAAAGAATTTGATCCTTCTGAGATAAGTGTTTCTGATCCGAATACTTCATTAATGAGTGGTTACCTTTCTAGCAAACTGCACAAAACATCATAACCTACAATGAGAAGTGTTTTTTCTTTGAGTACTTCATTTAAGGGTGGTAACATTTCACTCCATAACCCGAAGAAACATAGAATACACTCAAAGTTCTTCATGTCTGAGTACTTCATTTACGGGTGCTAACCATTCAAAAAAATGCCACAAAGCATCATACACTACTACGTGAATTGTTTCTTCTCCGAGTACTGCATTTAAGGGTTGTAACTTTTCACTGCAACACCACGAAAAAACGTAGGATACCACTCTAAGTGCTTCATTTCAGAGTACTTCATTTATGAACGGTAACCATTCAAGAAAGCCCCACAATGCATCTTATACTACTATGAGAAGTGTTTCTGATCCCAGCATTTTATTTTTGGGTGGTAACCTTACAAAACTTAAGGAGCATATCCTACTACGAGAAGTGTTTCATCTTCGAGTACTTCAACTAATGGTGGTAACCTTTCACTACGACACCACGAAGAAGCATTGAATACCACTCTAAGTGCTTCATGTCTGAGTACTTCATTTATGGAGGTAACCATTCACGAAAATACGACAAAGCATTTTATCCTACTACATGAAGTATTTCTGATCCGAGTACTACATTTATGGATGGTAACCTTTCGAGAAAACTCCACAAAGCATCATAGCCTACAACGAGAAGTGTTTCTTATTCGAATACTTCATTTTAGGGTGTTGACATTTCACTACAACATCACGAAGAAGCATAGAATATCAATCTATGTGCTTCATGTCTCAATATATTTGTTGGTGTTAACCATTCAAGAAAACACCACAAAGCCTTTATCCTACTACGTGAAGTGTTTCTGATCCGAGTACTTTAATTACGAGTGGTAATCTTTCAAGAAAACACCACAAAGGATCATGGCCTACTATAAGAAGTGTTTTTGTTCGAGTACGAAAGCCTCTGACGAGGATAAGGTCGCGGCTGAAAAGTATCGCAATGACGAACTGAGCGTTCAAGGTCTCATGTAGGCAAGTACATCGATTTGAACTTACTTGAAAGTTCATACTCCAAAAGAGATAATGGAACGTCTCTCCAAAATGTTTCAGGAGAATGCTCATAAAGAGCGTTCTAAGATCACTCTGGCCTTTACGAGGTGCAACATGGCGGAAAAGGGTCTTCCGTCAACCAACATATGTTGAAAATGTTGGGTTACCTCGAGAAATTGGAGAAACTAAATGCTCCAATGTATGCTGACTCGGCTGAGGATATAATCCTTGGTTCATTGCCTCCATCTTACAGAGATGTAGTCATGCATCTTCTCCTGCATGAAAAACAATGATCTTGGATGAGATCCATCAGACATTAGAGCAGGCAGAGGATGATATGAACATAAACAAGGGAGAGAAGAATGTTCTTGCGATCTCCTAAAATAGCAAGATACCCAAAAGAACAAAGGGAACAGAGGAGCTCAAGTGAGCTCTTCCGAAGGCAAAAAGAAAGATATCTATGTTATTGAAAATTAATTTAACCACGTCTATTCATGATTGGGTAATTGATACTGGATCATGTGCTCATATTTTTGCAAATATGCAAGCACTAGTGGATAGAAAACATCTCAAGAAATGAGAAGTCACTTTGAAGGTGGGCAATGGTGGTAGCATCTCAGCGATGGCCATTGGTTCAATTCCCTTCATTTAGCTAGTGGTTTAATAATTAATTTGAATAATGTTTATTATGTTCCATCTATATGTAAAACATTATATCCGTGTCATGTTTGGACAATGATGGGTATGTGTTTATAATTACAAACTCATGTATGAGTATCTTGAAAGATGAATTTTTCTACGCAAATGCTAATGTCAAGGATGACTTATATTTGCTTGAAGTGAATAATAAACATATTTTCAATATCAATAACAAAAGACTCAAAATATCTCATGAAAATAATATTCTCTTATGGCACTACCGCCTAGGTCATATAAGCAAAAACGCATTAAGAAATTACAAGAGAGTAATCTCCTTGGTCTCCTTGATTGTGATGCAATAGAGACATGCGAACCATCATGGCCTACTATGAGAAGTGTTTCTTCTTCGAGTGCTTTATTTAAGGGTGGTAACCTTTCACTACAATACCACGAAGAAGCATAGAATACATTCTAAATGATTCATGTCTGAGTACCTCATTTATGGGTGCTAAGAATTCGAGAAAACACCACAAAGCTTCATAGCCTACTACGAGAATTGTTTCTTCTTCGAGTACTGCAGTTAAGGGTTGTAACATTGCACTACAAAACCACAAAGAGGCGTAGAATATCACTCTAAGTGCTTCATGTCGGGACACTTCATTATGGAAGGTAACCATTAAAGAAAACACCACAAAACATCATATACTACTATGAGAAGTGTTTCTGATCCCAGTACATTTATTGGTGGTAACCTTTCAAGAAAACTTCACAAAGGATCATAGCCTACTACGAGAAGTGTTTCATCTTCGAGTACTTCATTTAATGATGGTAACCTTTCATTACGACACCACGAATAAGCATAGAATACCACTCTGACTGCTTTATGTCTGAGTACTTCATTTATGAGTAGTAACCATTCAAGAAATCAGCACAAAGTATTCGATCCTTTTAAGAGAAGTATTTCTGATCTTAATACTTCATTTATGGGTGGTTATCTTTCTAGAAAAACAACACAAAGCATCATAGCTACTATGGGAAGTGTTTCTTCTTCGAGTACTTCATTTAGGAGTGGTAACATTTCACGACAACACCACGAAGAAGCATAGAATACACTCTAAGTTCTTCATGTCTGAGTACTTCATTTATGAGTGCTAACCATTCAAAAAAACACCATAAAGAATCATACACTACTACGAGAATTATTTCTCTTGCGAGTACTCCATTTAAGGGCTGTAACATTTCACTACAATACCACGAAAAAACATAGAATACCTCTCTAAGTGCTTCATGTCTGAGTACTTCATTTATGAATGGTAACCATTCAAGAAAGCCCCACAAAGCATCTTATACTACTATGAGAAGTGTTTCTGATCCCAGTATTTCATTTATGGGTATTAACCTTACAAGAAAACTTCATAAAGGAGCATAGCCTACTACGAGAAGTGTTTCATCTTCGAGTAATTCATTTAATGGTGGTAACCTTTCACTACGACACCATGAAGAAGCATAGAATACCACTCTAAGTGCCTAATGTCTTGAGTACTTCATTTATGGAGGTAACCATTCACGAAAATACCACAAAGCATTTTATCCTACTACATGAAGTATTTCTGATGCGAGTACGAGAAGTGTTTCTTCTTTGAATACTTCATTTAAGGGTGGTGACATTTCACTACAACAGTACGAAGTAGCATAGAATATCAATCTATGTGCTTCATGTCTGAGCACATTTGTTGGAGTTATCCATTCAAGAAAACACCACAAAGCCTTTATCCTACTACGTGAAGTGTATCTAATCCGAGTACTGCAATTATGAGTGGTAATCATTCGAGAAAACACCACAAAGCATCATGGCCTACAACAAGAAGTGTTTTTTGTTTGAGTACTTCATTTAAGACTGGTAACATTTCACTAAAATACCTGAATGACGCATCGAATATAACTCTAAGTGCTTCATGATAAGTACCTCATTTATTGGGGGTAACCATTCAAGAAATCACCACAAAGAATTTGATCCTACTAAGAGAAGTACTTCTGATTTGAATACTTCATTTATGGGTGATTACATTTCTAAAAAACTGCACAAAACATCATAACCGACTATGAGAAGTGTTTCTTATTCGAGTACTTAATTTAAGGATGGTAACCTTTCACTACAATACCACAAAGAAGCATATGATACACTCTAAGTTCTTCATGTCTGAGTACATCATTTATGGGTGCTAACCATTCAAAAAAACACCTCAAAGCATCATACACTACTACGAGAATTGTTTCTTCTTCGAGTACTGCATTTATGGGTTGTAACATTTCACTAAAACACCACGAAAAAAACGTAGAATACTACTCTAAGTGCTTCATGTCTGAGTACTTTATTTATGGATGGTAACCATTCAAGAAAGCCCCACAAAGCATCTTATACTACTAAGAGAAGTGTTTTTGATCCCAGTATTTCATTTATGGATGATAACCTTTGAAGAAAAATTTACAAAGAGCATAGCCTACTATGAGAAGTGTTTCATCTTCGAGTACTTCATTTAATGGTGATAACCTTTCACTATGACACCACGAAGAAGCATAGAATACCAGTCTAAGTGCTTCATGTCTGAGTATATCATTTATGGGTAGTAACCATTCAAGAAATCAACACAAAGTATTTGATCCTACTAAAAGAAGTGTTTCTGATCTGAATACTTCATTTATGGGTGGTAAACTTTCTAGAAAACTACACAAAGCATCATAGCCTACTATGAGAAGTGTTTCATCTTCGAGCACTTCATTAAATGGTGGTAACCTTTCACTACGACACCACGAAGAAGCATAGAATACCACTCTGATTGCTTCTTGTCTGAGTATTTCATTTATGGATGATAACCATTCAAGAAATCAGCACAAAGTAGTTGATCCTACTAAGAGAAGTGTTTCTGATATGAATACTTCATTTATGGGTGGTTACCTTTGTAGAAAACTTCACAAAGCATCATAGCCTACTATGAGAAGTGTTTCTTTTTCGAGTACTTCATTTAAGTGTGGTGACCTTTCAGTACAACACAACGAAGAAGCATAAAATACACTTTAAATGCTTCATGTCTAAGTATCTCATTTATGGGAGCTAAGAATTCGAGAAAACACCACAAAACATCATAGCCTACTACGAGAATTGTTTCTTCTTCGAGTATGGCATTTAAGGGTTGTGACATTTCACAATGAGAAGTATTTCTGTCTGATTACTTTATTTATTGATGTTAACCATTCATGAAAACACCACAAAGCATCTTATACTACTATGAAAAGTATTTCCCATCCCAGTTTTTCATTTATGGGTGTTATCATTTCAAGAAAACTTCACAAAGGATCATAACCTACTACGAGAAGTGTTTCATCTTCGGATACTTCATTTAATGGTGGAAACATTTCACTACGCCACCACAAAGAAGCATAGATTACCACTATAAGTGTTTCATGTCTGAGTACTTCATATATGAGTGATAACCATTCAAAATTCAGCACAAAGTTTTTGATCCTACTAAGAGATGTGTTTAAGATTTGAATACTTCTTTTATGGGTGGTTACCATTCAAGAAAACTGAACAAAACATCATAGACTACTATGAGAATTGTTTCTTCTTCGAGTGCTTTATTTAAGGGTGGTAACATTTCACTACAACACCACAAAGAAGTATATAATACATTCTAAGGATTCATGTCTGAGTACCTCATTTATGGGTGCTAAGAATTCGAGAAAACACCACAAAATTTCATAGCCTACAACGAGAATTGTTCCTTCTTCGAGTACTTCATTTAAGGGTTGTAACATTTCACTAAAACACCATGGAGAAGTGTAGAATACCACTCTAAGTGCTTCATGTCTGAGCACTTCATTATGAATGGTAACCATTAAAGAAAACACCACAAAACATCTTATACTACTATGAGAAGTGTTTCTGATCTCAGTACTTCATTTATTGGTTTTAATCTTTCAAGAAACCTTCACAAAGGATCATAGCCTACTACGAGAAGTGTTTCATCTTCGAGTACTTCATTTAATGATCGTAACCTTTCACTACGACACCACGAAGAAGCATAAAATACCACTATAAGTGCTTCATGTCTGAGTACTTAATTTATGAGTAGTAACCATTCAAGAAATCAGCACAAAGTATTTGATCCTTCTAAGAGAAGTATTTCTGATATGAATACTTCATTTATGGGTGGTTATCTTTCTAGAAAACAACACAAAGCATCATAGCCTATTATGAGAAGTGTTTCTTCTTCGAGTAATTCATTTAAGGGTGGTAACATTTCACTACAATACCAAGAAGAAGCATCTAATACACTCAAAATTCTTCATGTCCGAGTACTTCATTTATGGGTGCTAACCATCCAAAAAAACACCACAAAGCCTCATACACTACTACGAAAATTGTTTCTTCTCCGAGTACTGCATTTAAGGGTTGTAATATTTCACTACAACACCACGAAATAACATAGAATACAACTCTAAGTGCTTCATGTCTGAGTACTTCATTTATGAATGGTAACCATTCAAGAAAGCCCCACAAAGCATCTTATACTACTATGAGAAGTGTTTCTGATCCCAGTATTTCATTTATGGGTGTTAACCTTACATGAAAACTTCACAAAGGAGCATAGCCTACTACGAGAAGTGTTTCATCTTCGACTACTTCATTTAATGGTGGTAACCTTTCACTACGACACCAAGGAGAAGCATAGAATACCACTCTAAGTGCTTCATGTCTGAGTACTTCATTTATGGAGGTAACAATTATCGAAAACACCACAAAGTATATTATCCTACTACATTAAGTATTTCTGATTTGAGCACTACATTTATGGATGGTAACCTTTCGAGAAAACTCCACAAAGCATCATAGCCTACTGCGAGAAGTGTTTCTTCTTCGAGTACTTCATTTAAGGGTGGTGATATTTCACTACAAAACCACGAATAAGCATAGAATATCAATCTATGTGCTTCATGTCTGAGTACATTTGTTGGTGTTATCGATTCAAGAAAACACCACAAAGACTTTATCCTACTACGTGAAGTGTATCTGATCCGAGTACATTAATTATGAGTGGTAATCTTTCAAGAAAACACCACAAAGCATCATGGCCTACTACAAGAAGTGTTTTTTGTTCGTACTTCATTTAAGAGTGGTAACATTCCAGTAAAACACCACAATGACGCATCGAATACAACTCTAAGTGTTTCATGATAAGTACTTCATTTATTGGGGGCAACCATTCAAGAAAATCACCACAAAGAATTTGATACTACTAAGAGAAGTGTTTCTGATTTGAATACTTCATTTATGGGTGGTTACCTTTCTAGAAAACTGCACAAAGCATCATAGCATATTATGAGAAGTGTTTCTTCTTCGAGTACTTCATTTAAGGATGGTAACCTTTCACTATGACACCACGAAGAAGAATAGAATACACACTAAATGCTTCATGTCTAAGTACCTCATTTATGGGTGTTAAGAATTCGAGAAAAAACCACAAAGCATCATAACCTACTACGAGATTTGTTTCTTCTTCGAGTACTACATTTAAGGGTTGTAACATTTCATTACAACACCACAAAGTGATTAAAGTCTGAGTACTTCATTTATGAATGTTAACCATTCAAGAAAACACCACAAATAATCTTATACTACTATAAGAAGTGTTTCTGATCCCAGTATTTCATTTATGGGTGGTAACCTTTCAAGAAATCAGCACAAAGTATTTGATCCTACTAAGAGAAGTGTTTCTGATCTGAATACTTCATTTATGGGTGGTTACCTTTCTAGAAAACTCCACAAAGCATTATAGCCTACTATGAGAATGTTACTTCTTTGAGTACTTCATGTAAGTGTGGTAACATTTCACTACAACACCACGAAGAAGCATAGAATACACTCTAAATGCTTCATGTCTAAGTACCTCATTTATGGGTGTAAGAATTCGAGAAAACACCACAAAGCATCATAACCTACTACGAGATTTGTTTTTTCTTCGAGTACTACATTTAAAGGTTGTAACATTTCACTACAACACCACTAAGTGCTTAATGTCTCAGTACTTAATTTATGGGTGTTAACCATTCAAGAAAACACCACAAAGAATCTTAAACTACTATGAGAAGTGTTTTTGATCCCAGTATTTCATTTATGGGTGGTAACCTTTCAAGGAAACTTCACAAAAGATCATAACCTACTACGAGAAGTGTTTCATCTTCGAATACTCCATATAATGGTGGTAACCTTTCACTATGACACCACGAAGAAGCATAAAATACCACTCTAAGTGCTTCATGTCTGAGTACTTCATATATGGGTGGTAACCATTCAAGAAATCAGCACAAAGTATTTGATCCTACTAAGAGATGTGTTTCAGATCTAAATACTTCATTTATGGATGATTACCTTTCAAGAAAACTATACAAAGCATCTGAGCCTACTATGAGAAGTGTTTCTTCTTCGAGTACTAAATTTAAGGGTAGTAACCTTTCACTACAACACCACGAAGAAGCATATAATACACTCTAAATGCTTCATGTCTGAGTACTCCATTTATGAGTGCTAAGAATTCGAGAAAACACCACAAAGCATCATAGCCTACTATGAGAATTGTTTCTTCTTCGAGTACTGCATTTAAGGGTTGTAACATTTCACTACAACTCCACGAAGAAGCGTAGAATACCACTCTAAGTGCTTTAGGTCTGAGTACTTCATTTATGGAGGTAACCATTCAAGAAAACACCACAAATCATTTTACCCTACTACATGAAGAATTTCTGATCCGAGTACTATATTTATGGATGTTAACCTTTCGACAAATCTCCAAAAAATCATCATAGTCTACTATGATGAGTGTTTCTTCTTTGAGTACTTCATTTAAGGGTGGTAATCTTTCACTAAAACACTACAATTAAACATCAAATACCACTCTAAGTGCTTCATGTCTGAGTACTTCATTTATGGATGGTAACCATTCAAAAAAAATACCACAAAGCATTTTATAGTGTTTCATCTTCGAGTAATTCATTTATGGTGGTAACATTTCATTAAAACACCACGTAGAAGCATAGAATACCACTAAGTGCTTCATGTCTGAGTACATTTATGGGAGAATTATTTATGGATGGTAATCTTTCACGAAAACTGTACAAAGCATCATTGTCTACTATGAGAAGTGTTTCTTCTTCGATTACTTCATTTAAGGAGTAAGTTGTCACTACAACACCTCGAAGAAGCATAGAATATCAATCCAAGTGATTCATGTCTGAGTACATTTATTGGTGTTAACCATTCAAGAAAACACCACAAAGAATCTCATTCAACTACGAGAATTATTTCTGATCCAAGTACTTCATTAATGGGTGGAAACCTTCCATAAAAACTCCACAAAATATCATAGCCAACTACAAGAAGCGTTTCAACTTCGATTAATTCATTGAGGGTGGTAACCTTTCACTAAAACACCACGAAGAAGCATATAATAATACTTTAAGTGCTTCATGTTTGAGTACCTCTTTTATGGGTGGTAACGATTCAAGAAACTACGAGAATTGTTTCTTCTTTGAGTACTTCATACTTCATTTAAGTGTGGTAATATTTCACTAAAACACTACAATTAAACATCGAATACCACTCTAAGTGCTTCATGTGTGAGCACTTCATTTATGGGTTGGTAACCTTTCGAGAAAACTTCACAATACATCACATCCTACTACTAGAAGTGTTTCTTCTGCAAATACTTCATTTAAGAGAGGTAACCTTACAGTAAAATACCACTCTAAGTGCTTCATGTCTGAGTACTTCATTTATGGAGGTAACCATTCACGAAAACACAACAAAGCATTTTATCCTACTACATGAAGTATTTTTAATCCGAGTATTACATTTATGGATGGTAATCTTTCGAGAAAACTCCACAAAGCATCATAGCCTACTACGAGAAGTGTTTCTTCTTCGAGTACTTCATTTAAGGATGGTGACATTTCACTACAACAGCACAATGACGCATCAAATACAACTCTCAGTGCTTCATGATGAGTACTTTATTTATTGGGTGTAACCATTCAAGAAATCACCACAAAGAATTTGATCCTACTAAGAGAAGTGTTTCTGATCTGAATACTTCATTTATGGATAGTTACCTTTCTAGAAAACTGCACAAAGCATCATAGCCTACTATGAGATGTGTTTCTTCTTCGAGTACTTCATTTAAGGGTGATAACCTTTCACTACAATACCACGAAGAAGATAGAATACACTCTAAGTTCTTCATGTCTAAGTACTTTATTTATGGGTGCTAACCATTCAAAAAAATACTGCAAAACATCATACACTACTAAGAGAATTGTTTCTTCTTTGAGTACTGCATTTAAGGGGGCTGTAACATTTCACTACAACACCACAAAGAAACATATAATACCACTCTAAGTGCTTCATGTCTGAGTACTTCGTTTATTGAATGGTAAGCAATCAAGAAAACACCACAATTCATTTTATACTACTATGAGAAGTGTTTCTGATCCCAGTATTTCATTTATGGGTGGTAACCTTATAAGAAAACTTTACAAAGGAGCATAGCCTACTACGGGAAGTGTTTCATCTTCGAGTACTTCATTTAATGGTGGTAACCTTTCACTACGACACACGAAGAAGCATAGATTACCACTCTAAGTGCTTCATATCTGAGTAATTGATTTATGGGTGGTAACCATTCAAGAAATCAGCACAAAATATTTGATCCTACTAAGAGATGTGTTTCAGATCTGAATACTTCATTTATGAGTGATTACCTTTCAAGAAAACTGCACAAAGCACCATAGCTGAAGAGGTAAAATCACATTCATAACAAACTAATTAATTCTACCGTTCTTGTCTTTACCAAATTAAACTTATTATTTTATATTTTGTTAAATATATGCTATGTCTTTACTAGAAAACTCCAATTCAATGAATTGTCTTTCTGAAATATTATCAATAAATATCACATAAATTTGTTGAAGAAAATTTGTGTGAGATTGGAAGGTTCACAATGGAAGAGGTTGAATTATGACCAACCTTGAAAATCAATCTACAATTGTTCATTCCATAATTATGTCCAATATTATAACATACTTTTCAAATTAGATGTGAAATCAGACAAAATGTTAGATTATAGTGAAAGCATCTCTTATTACGATTCAATCATATGATAGATATAGTAGCTGCACAAACATGTATGTCTAACAAGGCATCTCATTTACTCAATAATTTGCATATTATTGTTTAAAGTTTATAAACATGTTGTTCTTATTATTTTTGGTACTTCTCTGTTAACAAAAAAATATGCTCTTCTCTTTTACTAACAAATTTAATTTTTATAACAGAGATGAATAACAAGAACAATGAAGAAAGCTCATAAAAGCCAAAGCAATCACCTGTACAACGTCTCAATTCAAAGATTGAAAAAATTCTAATAATCCTCATGAATTATTTTCGAAAAACCCTACTATCTATGCAATTTTGGAAGAACTGATCAACCATGAGACAAATTCGCAAGAAAGCAGTGACGGTGATAATAGTAAAATATTATATTTACCAATTACTTATTGCACACATGTTTATACTCGTACTTATCAACATTATTTATCAATATGAAAAAATGAAACCAATCTTTATACTCATACTACTATTTCAGTTTCAGAAAAAAAAAGTTTTTTAGAAGATGATTTTGAGTATCAAAAAAATTGGAATGGAGGCAGTATACAAAACTGACATGGAGGTACCAAGAGGAGAAAAGAGTCATTCGTCCAAACCTTTTGATTGGAATCCAAGTCCTTGAGTACCTCAAAATCTTATTCTTTTCTCTTGTTTATAAAGCTTCAACTTTTTATGTTGTTGTTGTAAAACAATCTCCAGGTATATTTCAATATGTAGATCATGTCAACGATTCGATCGGTCGTTGGAATTTTTAAATTAGAGATATGATGTGGAGCATTAGGAGTTTGGTGCTCCATGGATTACTCTAGCATATATATATATATATATATATATAGGAGTGATCCATTAGCCTCCTTTTTCCCAGTCTCATGTAGCCTCTCCATCAATGTCAATGAAAATGGTCGATCCGGACTGTTAAAAACGTTCTTTATACTAATGTAGACTTAAATACCAAATTTTATATTTTTTTTATTTTTTTTACTATTTTATCGGACGAGTTGAAAATTGGATTTATCTAACGACTTATAGACATCCAATTTTCAACCCGTCCGATAAAATAGTAAAGAAATTCAAAAAAATGTAAAATTTGGTCTCCAAGTCTATATTAGTATGAGTAATGTTTTGAATGGTCCAATCGATCATATTCATTAATTTTGGTGGAAAATGATGCAAGAGGCTACGAAGAGGAGGCTATGAAAATGAGACTACGGATCCCCCCTCATATATATATATATAGTGTTTTACTTAGGCATAAAAAATCATACACCGACAATTCAAATGACTGATCTAAGTTGGTCAACACAGTTAAGACATAAAAATCTCCTAGTAAACCAATTTTGAGCGCATTTGAAGTTTTGTGGCTATGCTTTTTTAATTTTTTGAAAGTGAACAAGAATAGTGTTATTTTTAATTATTAAACTATGTTGTTTTTGCTCATTTTTCAAAAATTCAAAAAGCATAGCTACAAAACTTCAAATGCGCTCAAAATTGATTTAGTAGGAGATTTTGATGTCTTAATTGTGTTGACCTACTTAGATCAGTCATTTGAGTTGTCGGTGTATGATTTTTTATGCTGAAGTGAAACACTCTTTTTACTTTGCATAGCACGGTAACATATATCTCTCTCTCTCTATATATATATATGTATATATATATATCAAAACTATGGTAATATGCATAGGACATCCCCTTTCGTCATGTGCGGCTATGCATTTGCTCAATAAATTGAGTTTTATGTTTTTCAATAAAGTCTTCATATCAACATCTTGTCGAAAATTAATTTTCTTGATTTTTAGAATTTTCTTGCAATATTTTTGAAAAATAACCCACATTTAATATTTAAAAGTGTCATTTTCTAGCTATTTTTAAAAAATATTTAAAAAATAGCAAGAAAGCTCTAAAAATCATGAAATTTAATTTTCTAGAAGATTTTTATATGAAGAATTTATTGAGCAACTTAAATATCAATTTATTGTACAAATTAACATGCATAGCTGCATAGGACATAAGAGGATGTCCTATGCATATTACCATAGTCTTGCTCTCTCTCCCCCTCTCTTTACATATACAAAAAATAAGAAATGGATAATACTTTCAAACCTTGAGTGACTCCCAACCTTGAAACATTGACTTGCAACCCCTCAAGGTTTGTTTTGCAAATAAAATACACGAAAATGAGAGCCATATATAAAGATTGGAGACAACAATATTGAAGAATAGAAAACATTAAACACGAAGAGGAAGACGATGAGACATGGAGAAACAGTACGACATATAAATCATTCACACAAATCAACTTATGGAAACTGATGAAAGAACTAAAGAGGAAGAGTAAGATGATGAGACACATATAAGCGAATAGGTAAAGCAATCTCTCAGAGAGAGCAATTAATAATTTACAGTTTACATTAGAGGAATCAATTAATAACAGAGAGCAACGACACAACTGCCAGAGGGGAAACCCACGTGGTGAGAGCGACACAAAGGAATTCAGCAAAAAATAAACTTCTACACGAAACCACAAGAAAATTTGCTATATATTATCCAATAAAACAACAAACGACTCAGATCAAGACGCTAAAAAATATTAACGATTCAGATTGAAATATCTGCGTGTCCGAAAATTCAAACTTATTGTGTTTCCGATGATTCAAAGCCCATCAAAATAAAAAAAATGACTGTTGACTTGGTCCAAACAAAAAATCTCTAAGATGCAAATAAAAATAAACGACCCAAATAATTTTATTTTTTTTACTTGGCACTGCTCCTGTATCTATGGGTCCCACCAGACAGACCCATCTTCTTTCTCTTTTTAATTAACAGATACAAAATTCACGCTTCCCCCAAATCTCCTTCCTGGCTTCCTCTTCGGATCATCAATCATCAAACACATCCACCTTCGAAGAAACCAGTAAAAAAAACACACAAACAAACAAAAAATCAAATCTGGAAAACCACTCAATTAAAACCAAACTCGAAGAAGAAGAAGAGAGAATCGGCGCAACTCAGGCGGTGAGTCGGTGCAATCAGCCCAGCCCCACCTGGTGGTGGTTCAACCCCGCTCCAATTCGAGCTTCTTCTCGCCTGAAACGCGCTCAGTCGAGAAAATTGCTCGAAAAATTGGATCTTTGGATGCCTGATAGTGTTCCCTAACCATGGTGAAGGAACTGTTTCTATAGTTGTAGTTTCGAATTGTAAGTAAGGTAATTCAACAAAAAAATTCAAAGGGGATGGTGGTGGTTGAGCTCTCGCCTGTTGCTCCCTATCTCCGTTTCTGCTTCAAATTGTCTCTCTTTAAAATGCTGAAGTGTTTCTTATAATTTTTTTTCTGGAGATCAAAGTGACTTTTTTTTCAGGCACCCAGTAATTAAAATTTTATCGATTAACACTGATCACAATTTTTTATGCTGTATTTGTAGTTAAATTACTTTGCACTAATTGGTGGTGGATACTGGATACTACCTCAGCAGTCAAGTTGCTACCTTCACTTAAAAATCAGTTTGGATTAACACATGCTTAATGCATCGTGTTAATTCCATCAAGGGATAAAGGCTTGTTAATGATGCACTTGAAGTGTGAATTAAAAGGCAATAAGACATGGATAATAACGAGCCAGAAAAAAGGTTTCCTACAAACCCTAAAGACTACAAGCTCTATGAAGAGATTGGAGAAGGAGTTAGTGCCACTGTGTACCGTGCCCTTTGCGTACCTCTCAATGAGATAGTTGCTATCAAGGTTCTTGACCTGGAGAAATGCAGCAATGATTTGGTACTGCCTCTCTCTCTCTCTCTATGTTGTTGAAGTTTTACATTCTTTTTATCTTGTGGTTTTGTATGCTTTTTGTATGAACTATTACTCATTTGTTTCGTGTAATTGTTCGTCCTAGAGTGCCCTTACATTAAGTAACTCGTATCAGCTTTACCAAATAGAGCCAGCGGTTTTCTTTATGTAAAACTTGTTAGGTACAATTACTACTAAACCGCAGTTGCTATTTGTAACCATTCAGTTTCTATGTGTATAAAGGTTCATTTTCGTATTTATGTTTGGAATATGCATCCGTAATTACATACTGGTAGTAAAATTGGAGTCTTTTACATTGAATTTGGTGTAAATGTACTGTGATAGTTGCAATTAATGCTTTCGATGGGGTGCTGTAGATGTATGCACAAATTGGGAAATTTGGTTGCTCCCACTTTATTTTAATATGCTATCGGTAAATGCTATATCAAAGTAAGTATTGACATTGTTCAATAAATTGTTGTTGATTAATGCACCCTAGTTAACTTTATGTATTAGCCCAACAGACCGAGGGATACTGTAGTGAAACTAGCGGACATTTTCGTCTTGTAACTGCTGTTTATTTTTAATGATTTCATCCATTCATTCATGTTTATGTGCTTGCTGAAGCCACTCCATAGGAGGTGGAGTTAGTTTTGACCCCTCTTAAATCCACAAAGTTCCTTCATAACTACAGGAGTTGAGTTCAGTAAATGTTGTGATTAACACCCATAAAAAATAATATAATTCACCCCACTAATGCAAGTATTCCTCTGCCATTGCTATAAGGGGTTCTAACCACCGGGACGGATCCATAATTTCCGTCGAGGGCAAGATCTATAAATTTTTATCCAGGGGGCAAAATGAGGCATATTTAAAAAAAAATCAAACTATAAGCATATTTTTCAAAAATAAAATTGGCGAATTATATAAATATACAAGGTATATTTTGCATTTTTTCCATGGGACAGCTACTAGCTCCGCCCCTGCTAACCAGGAGCTCATATTGTATCTATATGTTTTTTGACAGGATGGGATAAGAAGGGAGGTGCAGACCATGAGCCTAATTCATCACCCAAATTTGTTACGTGCATGCTGTTCAATCACATCAGGTCACAATTTGTGGGTGGTGATGCCTTACATGGCAGGTGGGTCCACTCTCCACATAATGAAAACCTCCTTTCCTGAGGGCTTTGATGAACCCATCATCGCTACACTCCTTCGGGAGGTGCTCAAAGCACTTGTCTACCTCCACTATCATGGACTCATCCATAGGGATGTCAAGGTATGATTTTTTTTCCCTATGAACATTTGTGTTGTTGTTACTTTGGCATTTTAACATGTTCCATCTGAAAGATGTTCTCATGGTTTGGATTCCTAAAAAGAAAAAAAAGTTTTGGTTTGGTATTTTAAAGAATTAATTGAAGATCATTGTATATTTACCATTTTTAATGGATATATAAATTGCTATATTTATGGGTTGGATATGATATTTTAATGTTTTGTGGAGACAAATGTGTAAAATTTGTTTTTGGTTTTGTAATGGTTGTTCGTTCCTGTTTTGTAGTGTCCGTGACTAGTGGTAGAGTATTTTTTTTTTATTTTCTGACTTTCACATGAATTAGGAAATAGGGAGTTACTATTTTGTTACTTTCTTTATTGCCATGCCACGTGGGAGTTAGAGATGATTTAGCGTAAGCAGTTTTTAATATATTCATCTCTGCGTGCACTGTGCTGGTTAGAAAGTAGGATGGGAGAGGGGGGGGGGGGGTGGGGGGCGGGGGTTAATTATTTTCATCATTGTAATCATATATTTCTACAGTAAGCACAAATACTACAACAAAACCTTAAGTCCCAAATAAGTTGGGGTTGACTAGAGATGAAATTCAATTGGAATTATGAATATATAATAATAAATCTAACAAACAGTAAAATATATTAATAATAATATAATTACACTAACAATAACAACAATAGCAAAAACTACACTGTAAGTCATAAAGCTGTCTTAGATCTGTCCTATGTCTTTAACTCTGAACACAATGTCCCATAAAAATTATAATACTAACACTAAACCTAATTTTTAGGTCATGGTTAAGGTATGTAGATCTCTAATTTTCGTGCGCTTCTATCTTAAGCCAACTCTTTGGATACATTTCATCCTTCAAGTATTTTTTACGGCTTCCCATGTCAAATTTGGTCTCTGCTGAATATGCCCATACCCACTCAATCGGCCAACCAGTGTTGGATAGGCTTCTCTTCAATCGGTGCTCCCTAAACCTCGTCACCCTGTCACGTATATTGTCATTTCTAAGTTGATCTCTTCTTATATAACCTCATGTTCGTCGCAACATATGTATCTCTACTACACTCAATCTTCTCGATGTGGTGTCCTTTAGTAGGCCAATATTCTATGGCATGCAAGCCATACAATATAGGCCTGATCATTGTCCTATGGAACTTACTTTGTAGCTTTTGTGTGACATATTTGTCAAATAGTATGTTTGTCGCTATTTCACCCAATTCGTTCTTATTATGTGGTTAACATCTGCATCATCTCACCACTACTTTGTAGTATCGATCCCAAATGTCGAAAGGTGTTTTTTCGAACACTACTTGTCCATCCAAACTGACATCACCATTGCCTAACCGGACCTCACTGAACTCACCTCATATATTCTATTTTTGTTCTACTAAGTCTAAATTCTTTCAATTTTGAAGTTCTCTACAACTCTATTTTCCTATTAACACATATCCTACTCTCATAAACTAGCACCATATCATCAACAAAGATTACACACTTAAGAATATCTCCTTGTATGTTAAGGCAAAGATGTAAGGGTGCAAGACTAACTCTTGATTTAATCTTATCTTAATGAAAAAGTCATTGGTCTTGTATCACATGTTTGGACACTAGTCACAATGTCATCGTACATATCCTTGATGAAAGTTACGTACTTTGTTAGAACTTCCTTGTTTCAAATGATTTTTTCAGTAATTTTGTCATAATACTATGTGTAGATCCTTCTTTTGTTTCATGTATCTCTTCATAAGTTGTCTTGTTAGGAAAATCGCATTCGTGGTCGACCTTTCAGGCATAAAAACAAATTGGTTTCTCGTTTAGTTTTTCATCTTTTTTAAGTGATGCTCAATCGTTCTCTCCCAAAACTTTATTATATGGTTATAAACTTGATTCCTCGGTAATTAGGACAACTTTGAATAGCTCATTTATTCTTGAAAATTGATACTAATATACTTCTCCATTCGTTAGGCATTTTGTTTGTAGGCATGAATGCTCTATTAAAAGAACATATTATTTTAAGTATAAATAAAGCACAAGGGTAGTATGTAAACAGAAATAAGCACAATTGTCTCATCACTTGTATACTTTATTACTCCCCCCACATTTTTTAGCATTATTTTGTTGTTTGTTTTAACATACATTGTACTTCTTTTAAATGTTACCACTTCTTTAGGCGGGAAATATATTAATAGATGGAAATGGAGCAGCTAAGTTAGCAGATTTTGGCGTGTCTGCTTGCATGTTTGATACTGGGGACAGGCAACGGTCCCGTAATACCTTTGTTGGTACCCCCTGTTGGTATTTCCTCTCTCTTCACAATAAAGAGCAATACTGACTAACATAGTGCTTTTAATTCTTTGTTTATCATACTGATAATGTTTGCCTTGACATAATTTAACTATCGAACCCCGTGATAGAATGGAAATTGGTGTTCTCCCAAAACATACTATTTAACATAGCACTATTGGAGGTTATGGTGTTCCGCAAAGCACCAAACGTATTGTACTTCGCCTCCATATCTTCGATTTCAAAGTTCAAAGAACCGATCCAAATCGTTGAACTTGATCTTCATATTAAAATCTTCTTGGATACCAAATTTTACATTTTTTTTTAATTTCTTTGCTATTTTTTAGAGAGGTCGAAAATCATTCATATCAGATGATCCAGAGATCGTTAGATTAACCAATTTTTCACCCCTTTAAAAAATTAAAAAAATGTAAAATTCGGTCTCCAAGAAGATTTTAATATGAGGATCAAGTTCAACGGTTTGGATCGGTCATTTGGACTTTGAAATCGCTGATATGGATGCGAAGTACATCGCGTTTGGTGCTTTGCGGAACACCATAGCCTCACTATATATATATATATATAGAGAGAGAGGAGGGATCCGTAGCCGCCATTCATATCGTAGCGCTCGCAACCACTCCATCATACCAAGTGTAAATGGTCGATCCGGATCGTTGAAATCATTCTTCGTACTAATAAATACTTGGAGATCAAATTTTATATTTTTTTGAATTTTTATACTATTTTATCGATGGGTTGAAAATTGGATGTTTGTAAATCGTTAGATAAATAAATTTTCAATCCATCCGATAAAATAGTAAAAAAATTCAAAAAAAGTAAAATTTGGTCTCCAAGTCTATATTAGTATGGAGAATGTTTTCAACGGTCTGGATCGATTATTTACATTTGCTATCATGGAGCGATTGCGAGTTGGAAGTTAAGCGGCTACGAATTCCTCCTCATATATATATATATATATATATATATATAGAGAGAGAGAGAGAGAGAAATGCTATGGTGCACTATGAAGTCAATATTAGTTTTGGCATCACGCTCAAATTTTAATTTTTAAAATTTAAATGGTCGATCTAAACCGTTCAATGTGATCTCCATATTGGAATCTTACTATAAATCAATTTTTTCATTTTTTTCATTTTTTACTATTTTTTAGAGGGGTGCAAAATCAGCCATATTGGATGGTCCAGAAATCATTATATCAACAAATTTCATACCACTCTAAAAAATAGTAAAAAAATTCTAAAAAATGAAAAAAATGGTCTCTAGTGAGATTTCAATATGGAGATCACATTGGACGGTTTGGATCAATTGTTTCAAATTTTCTTATTTGAAATTTGAGCGTGATGCCAAATCTAATCTTGGCTTCGTAGTGCACCATAGCATTTCTCTCTCTCTCTCTCTATATATATATATATAATAGTTAGGCTATTCTACTTTGTAAAGCACTATTAAACCGGTACTTTGCGGCTATATTTATATATTATATAACAAACTCCGCTGTCTTGGTGTATATTTTCTTTGTACTTTTTGCAGGATGGCCCCGGAAGTAATGCAACAATTGCATGGGTATGATTTTAAGGCTGATGTTTGGTCCTTCGGCATAACTGCACTTGAGTTGGCCCATGGTCATGCCCCCTTCTCCAAATATCCTCCTATGAAGGTAAATTTTGTTTCCTTATCCAAATATCGTCATAAGAAATAGTTACCTCAATTAATCAGGCACCTTTTCAGTTTGATTGGAACATGGTTAAGAAATTGATCATATTTCAGAAAGTGTTTAGACTGGGGTTCTTTGAGAGTCCAGTGAGGAATTATCTTATATTGGATTATCATTTGCCAACTTAAGATGAATACAGAATACTTGAAATTTTGTATGGAATTTTTATTCTTCTTTTGTATAGGTGTTGCTGATGACATTACAGAATGCACCGCCTGGTCTAACCTATGAGAGGGACAAGAGATTTTCTAGGGTCTGTTAGCTCTTTTCTCCCTTATGTCTCTAACTTCCAATTTTACTGCTAAGAAGAAAAGATAACTTTCCAAAACCTGTGCTCACACACACACACACAGTATATAATCATTTTTTTTACATTTAATGGAGACCATCTTAACTTTGAGTTGTCAAAATAGTATATTAATTTCTAACAATTTTGGTTTCTTTTCCTATGTTTTGTTATAGTCATTTAAGGACCTGGTGGGGACATGTCTTGTAAAGGATCCTAAAAAGAGACCTAGTGCTGAGAAATTACTGAAACATCCTTTCTTTAAGAATGCCCGTTCAGCTGACTATCTTGCCAAAACCATCTTAGAAGACATGGCTCCCCTTGGTGACCGATTTAGTAATCTAAAGGTATTCTCTCTCTCTCTTCTATCGACTCAGTGCTTCTATTAGGGTGCAGTGGGAGTGGTTTGGTGAGTGAGTGAGTGAGATGGTATATGTGCTTCTGTGCTTGTTTGTTGTTATGGTGTAGTAAATCCTTAGGCAATTGGGGGACCACATATTGTATGAAAAAGATGAACTCAAGAAATGTGAGAAATTCTTTTCTTGGATCCATGTTTCTTAATTTTTGCTGCAAACTTTTGGTGAAAACAATGTGAAGAAGAATTATATCCAAAAAAAAATCAATGTGAAGAAAACAGGGAGTTACTTTCTTTAATTTCCATCAAATCAAACAATATTGATGCGGGAAATTTTTCTACTTCCCTCCATTTTCCTAAATGAATATACTCTAATAATAAATTGACCTTTTCATGTCTAGGCAATGGAAGCAAACATATTACATAATAAATTGGCAAATGGTGACATGGAGCAATTATCTCAGGTCAAGTTGATTATTTTCCTCTTTATGTTGCAAACATAATAGTCGATGAAGATCCGAATATTTTCTGATTTGGGTTTATTTAATAAATATTGCATGAACAGCAAGAATATATAAGGGGAATTAGTGGTTGGAACTTCAATTTGGAGGATTTAAAAGCTCAGGCTGCTCTTGTATGTTCCCTTCTATCATATATTTCTTCTTTGCAATATATTGTTTAAATTCAGTAAAATGCATTCTTCCGCATTAGATAAAAACGACTCATTCATGTTTTATATTTTTTATTTTAGCTGGATAGTGCTGAGGAAGGGTTTAATCCAGAGTCCACATACAATGGAATTAGCAAAGCCAAGAATGATTTCAATTTTAGACCTTTGGATAGCTTTTCTGAAATTACGAACCCTGCTAGCTCCTCTACTTCCGGAGAGGTACTTTGTTTATATCCTTTTTCGTTTGACATTGCTATATTGGTATCGAACTATTACTCATTTAATTTTACCTCAGGATGGTTTACAAGATGTTCAAGAATGGGATGGTCAATTTGCCTCTGCTTTTCAGGGACAAAATCTTCAAGTTCTTAAGTATGTCTTGCATGTATCTTTTCAACGGTTACAGTTCATAATGCTGCAATATACCTCGGTTGACAATTAGTTGGAAGTACCGCAGAAATTCCAAAGAAAAAACAACCAGGCAGAAGCTTTACAAAAAATGAAAAAACCAAATGAAAGAAAAAAAAAATTGTTCTTAGTTTTCTACTGGTATGATATGGTAAAGAGCTAATGAATCACCAGTGAGACAATTCAAAAGAAATCACAAGCAGAGAAATTCATTACTGGTTGGTAATTGATTATGGCTGATACCAATCATAAGCTGGCCTAGCTTGTAAAATTTGTGTCTTCCTTCTTAGGGGTTGCTTTGATGTGTGCGAAGAGGAATCAACACCTTGTAGTCTTAGCCCAAAAGGGCTATCTACACCCGGATCACTATCGCCTATAAGGCAACCAGGTCAGCTAATTCTTGGTTCATCATCTCCTAACGTGCAAGTGCACCTCTCCAACTCTGATGAATTGTTTCCCCCGAGGCAACCAGCTAGGTCACAACAAGTGAATGCACAAATCAGCTCTATGACCCCTGGTGAAGATAATGGTAGCATGGAGAGAAGTGTGTCGGTGCTATCTAATGTGTTGAATATGGTTGGATCACAGAAGTTCCCAAGTGGATCCCTCATTCCAGACCATGTTCTCTCTCCTTTTAAGAACACTGCAGTCGAAACGGAGAGGTACTGGTGGTTTTAAGTTGTTTCATTTCTTCTATGTTGTAGTTCTTTACTCTTTGGGTTGGTTTTATGTGATTCTGTTGTTGCTTTGCATTTTTGCAAATTAGAAAATACAGGACATTCTTTATTTAGTTGCTACATATTTCCGCCTATACCTCCCGAGATATGTTTCAAAGAACATTGTCTAACTTTTTTCCCAATAAAACTCTGGGAATTTTTAATTAAAATATTCTCTAAGCAAGAAGTATAAAGTTTAGTATGGCTGCGACTGTTTGACGATGTAAAGTCATTGGATTAGGTTACAGTTTTGTTGAATATGTGAACCTTCAATAACAAATTGATGTGCAAATACACCACTTCAATGTTGTGTTGTAAATTTATATATTGTATATTAAGAAGTGTGTGTCCCCAGGTGAAACATATATTACTTGTGTAAAATACCTTACTTCCATTCCTCTGCTGATGCATCCGCTAGTGTTTTACTTAGTTTGTTTTGTATTTCTGAAAATAAACTTGTTTGTGCTTCTTTTTAATGCATGCATATGTAGGGAATCGGTACATCAAAAGCATCTACACACAAAGAATTACAATCATAGTGGACCCCTCTTACACCATTCACACAAGAAAGATGTACCAAAGGTTACATCTGGTTCTGGTATTTCTCTCCCTTTTCCTGTCTCCTGCTCTCCCTCTCCTCTCCCTCATGCTCTCCCTTATCCTTCTTGACTTGTAAATGAATGTCATTGCAGTGTTACTGGCGGAGGAAAGGACACAAGGAACCATTGTTGAACAAAGGGGACGATTTAAGGTTACAAAACAGGAGGTTATCCCTAAGGTACTTAAATTAATACGGATTGCTTCTGTACTTTTGGAAGTGTTGTTGAACTTCTCTACAATTCTTGAAATGTAATAGCTGAATGGTTTCTCAGGTGTTGTCAATGGGAAATTTGAAGGCAATCCCTGCCAGCAAACCACCAGCAAGAGCTACATTGAATGCAAATAGTATTCTTCCGTCCTTGCAGTTTTTACTGAATCAAAATGCATTGCAGAAGGTCTTATTTTTCTTTTATTTTTTGTTTATCATTAGATCTTTTCTGTTTGAAGGGGAGCCTCGGCGCAGCGGTAAAGTTGTCGCCTTGTGACCAGGTCACAGGTTTGAGTCATGGAAATAGCCTCTTGCAGAAATGCAGGGAAAGGCTGCGTACAAAGACCCCAAATTGGTCCGACCCTTCCCCAAACCCCGCTCAAGCAGGAGCTACGTGCACCAGGCTGCCCTTTATTAGATATTTTCTGTTTATAAGTGACAAGAAATATGAAGGACATCTCTGTTGTTATGCATGTGTAGTTACTTATTCCATGTGATATTTTTTATCTAGGGCTAAAAACTGAAATGCATCTAATCATAAAGGAATCTTACTTCAAAAAATAAAATAAATTTATATTATCTGATTCCTCACTGATCCAACTTTCTCAAAAACTCCGAAAAATCCAACTTCAGCAATTATAACTATCTCTTTATGAAAGGATTTCTACACATTACATAATGACCAGATTTCTCAAAAACAGTTGTCCTAATTGTAAATATAAACCTTTTTCTTTTGTAACCTCCTGATCCTGATATGATCATTGATGATCTTGTAGAGGTTTGTTGCTCTGGACAGTTCTCTGGTCACACACTTGTGAGATGGGATTGGATGTGTTTAATATGTGCATTGAAATAACATTATCTGTAGTCTGAATTTTCATGTTAATAGTTTGATAACTAATAAATAAAGATATTACAAATCTCTTATTTAATCTAGTCTTTTATTAATTTTTTTTTTGTGTTTCTTTTTTGCTTCTAGGAGGAAATAAACAAAATTATAACATCCATTGAGCAAAGTCCTGGTATGTATACTTGTTCAGTACTTAATTAAGATATACCTTTTGCATATTGCTCCTTGGGAGAACAATAGGATGTTTTCTTATGGCTTGTTTTGTACCAGTAATTAAAGGTATTTTCATTGCTTTAGTTGTTTACTGAGGATATGTATGCAAAAGTGGTGCAATATCTTTCAACGGTCATTAGGATCAACTTAGTATATGATGAGTGACCTTCTGTAAAACGATATTTGATGACCACATTGTTCTAATTTTTTCTGATTACCTTAGGTCTCCATAAAGATTGTTCTGATGGAGCAATTGAAGTGTTGCAGGTATGCAAACTTGTAAGCTGGTTGATTTCAATTCCTGAATTGTGAATGGTTTGTTTTGAGGATAATGAATTCAATTTTCCACCATAGGATTAATTTTACAGACGAGACAACCACCTCCTATGAACTTGCCCCCCTCCCCCCCCCCCCCCCCCCCCAAAAAAAAAAAAAAAAAAAAACCTTGTGTATTTGTACGATTTGTAATATTTTTTTCAAAATAACCATGTATATTTAAAAATCTACGTCATTCCCTTTGGAAAAAAATTATAGATCTTGCCCCCCCCCCCCCGACGGAAATCCTAGATCCGCCCCTGCTCCCATGGATATGCACCTTAGAATGCATGTGTCTATTCCAGTGAAGACATTACTGTTGTATTGAAAGTTGTCTACCTGCTTATTGCCCCACATAGGGTTGATGCATACTTGCCTATATTTCCGGTGCGTGTGCATACTAGCCTATTTGAGTAAAGACATTCCTGTTGAAAGTTGTAATGGGGTTTTGACCGAGTCAAAACTTGTCTTGATCTTTTAGACTCGTTTGCCAAACCCCTAAAAGTGCACCCTTTTTTATTGGGCCAATATACACTCGTTTATCCATTTTTTTTCTTTTGAAGTTATCACAAACAATTTGGGGTAGTTGAGGGACTGAAGTATTGAGGTCTACATAAAATCCTTTACATTGTATTAATCATGATAAGTTGATTTTTTATGTTTGATGAAGGCACAACAGTCCATACCACCAGTTAGGGAGAAGGAAATGCATGCCCAACTTTCTAGTCTCCAGCAAAGGTATATTTCATCTTGTTACAATATCACAGTGTTAGTATTTCCCTGGCAAGTCCAACAATTTTATTGCACACTTTTTATATTTAGCAACGTTCTGGTGATTTGTGCTTGTGTTTTCTCTTTTTGATGAGCTTTTGTCTCAAATTATCCAAATTAAATTTCTGTTGTTTAATTTGGTGCATCTTAAAATGCATCTCATCTGTTATAACAATTGGGTTCTTCAACCTTCACATCTCAGTGTTCTACAAATCTCGGAAGAGCTTCATAGAGTAAAGTTGAAAAATGCCCAGGTCAGAAATCAATTTGTTCAGCTTCCTGTAGAGAGCTTTAACTGTAATAGGCCTTAAAAACATGTTTCGTGCTTCGTTGAAATTTCAGATGGAGCAGCAGATAAATGCTTTAAGAAAGAGAGAGAGGCTACCTGAGAAAAGGGTGAAATAAATTAGCCCAAATATACAGCATTTTAGCAGATTTTAGATAGCTTGTACAATTTGTTCCCCCAAATTTTGAGTGTTGGTGGTCGGTCCAACATGTCAGAGCCGGTGTTTATAACTCTCAGATGTCAGTGTTGTATTGTATGCAAGTTTTTTAGTTTTCAATTCCAAAATCTGTTTGTACAGTGATATTCTCTGCTTGCTTTGGCGTCTTTACCATGATATTCTTTAGCTGCTACATAGTTGCTAGTTTCAGCCAAAAAAGATCTCAAGGAATTGCATGACAAGCTTCTTGGGGCTTCATTTAAGTAAAAGTGCTGAATTTATCTTTGAAACAGTGTTTATGCGGCTGTAGCGCGCAACTATACTAATATTTTTAGTTACCTGATAAGTTTATTAGTAAAGTTATGGTGACATCGAGATTTTTCTGTGCTCTTAATTCAAAATTATCATTAGACATCTTTAAATTTGATTTATCATGTTCAATAAATATTTTTATATTCAAGTCTAGTAGTAATAAAAAAAAATTTAGTTTTAGAGATTTTGAGTATTTATCTTGAATTTTTAAAAATTATTTCAAAATAATAATAAAATAATCAATATTTTGTATATAAAACTAAATAATTTTCAAAATATAGAAGTCTTAAAAACTTTAAAAATAGAAACAAATATTTTCTATTAAATTTTGATACAAAAATTTATTGAGCATGATAAATTAAAATTTAAAAGTGTAATATTATTTTTGAATTGAAAACACGAAAGACTTTGATGTTTCTAAGAACACCGTAGTTTTAAGTTAATAACATTCAGCACATATTCAAGTATTCAACTATGAAAATATAAAATCTATAAAAAAAATTATAAATTACATAATATCACAAAATATATATAATTTATAAAAATTTGCTATTTAATAAATTTATGAAAATACTACTTTCTTTTGATATTTTTGACTGAAATTACCGGGAATAAATTTTTTGGTTAATAAGATCTGAAATCTTGCGGATAAACAGAACATGCTACGGCAAGCGCCCAGTACAGATTCATGGTTTTCTAATCTTTCTTGCAGCAACCATTCTTAAATTTCTTGCAACAGAGAGGAAAGCAGTCTCATCCTTCACAAAAATTGGTCTACGATAATAAGCAGAGAACCAATTCATCAATTGAGAACAATATAACCAAGATAAGTATCACAGCATAAAGTCAGATAAACAACTAATGTTGTCGAAAATAAAGGATGACTTCTTTTTCATGAGAGGTCCTCGTATCACAGCGGAATTGAACGTCTTTAGTGCCCATACTTCTGAAACTCCCACTCGCTGTTATCTGTACATCAATTGAGGGGTAAAAAAATGAACTGTATCAGTATATTATACTGAAACAAAATTGTGAAAGAAAAATATAACCAGAAAATGGCTTAAAACAAATTTGTGGAACCGAAGTTCATACCAAGGGGGCAGACTTGACGGGTCTTCAACCACCTGCTAATGCAATGGAAGTGGAAAGCATGGTTGCACACACCTGTTTTGTGTATGTAACAAAGAATAGTAAATACAAATTTACATACTGAAGCAAGCGATACGATATATGTGTAAAGGCTCTTAAATACGCCAAAAAAACAGGAACTTGATGAATTGGGCAGATATTTTAGGGTTGGTTCAATTAAGCCAAAAATACCAAACTATAAAAGGACATAATACACATATCATGCTAACAAAAATTTAATACAATCCATGTACCACAAGTACCTTGTGATATTGGAACAAAGGATGTGCTTTTTGTACAAAGTCCAGACCATAGCAAATTTTCATGAACCAATCAATTGCTAGACTAAAGAACTATTTTTTAAAACTACCATACATTTTACCAGCAGCTAAACATAACTAATGGAAACCAAATTCACTTTAGGCATGAAGAGAAGCATATACATACCCCAAGCAACAGTGCACTCCTCACTGGTTGCACTTGCCTGATTGGCTTGGCACTCAATGCCTGCACACATACACAAAATAAATTAGCACAAAATAGGAAACAAATAAGTAAAATCCTTAATGATATAAACAATAAAACCAGGAGTCATACAAAGATCCATGATGTGGTTCCGGCATATAGCACAGTTGTCCACCACAATATCTACAATCATCAAATAAACAAGCTTTTATTAATTTATTAGTTTCAATAATGTGTATTTCAGAATTCAACTGGAGTTCAAATGATGAAAGAAAACCAAGATCATGAAAGAGCCTATTTTTCAACAATCATCAAAGATCAATTAACATGGTCTCATAAAACATAGCTAAAACGCATAGTACGTTTGACAACACAAATAAAGATCGATTAACACTTTTAACTTTCAAGATTTCCTACTTCTATGATTTCGTATCAATAATTTGCTCCTAACTACAACTACTATTTTAGAAATCCGCAAGAGCGCCCTCAGACAAATCGGTACCAAAATCTAACATTAAGCAACAGAACAATCTGCATCCTCCAAAGGAAAAATAAAAACGATCTAAGACAAAACAATAATACTGTAATTCAAAAGATAATTACCCCAAGCCCAGAGAGCGACAGCGTTCCACTTCTTGATCTCGAATCGCTTCGTTTTCTTCGCTGAAGACGACGCTCCAGACGATGAGCTCTCTCCGACGGCGACCATGTTCACGTCGGTATCCATCGCTGCCATTCTTCGTCGATTCAGGAAACCTAACCCTAGGGATGAGGTACGATCCAGAGGAGAGAGAAATGGAGAGCACTCTCGAAATAGAGAAAGCGACAGGGGTGGGATTGATTGTTTCATAAACCTGCTGTCAAATATGTACGAGTCACTCTGCTATTTCGGATCTTGTTTCGTATTTTTTCGGATCTTGTTTCTTAAGATAGGTTTTTCTCATCCCAATTATATCGGAAGGGGATTCTACGCCGCTCGCGTGCTACTAACGAATATTCGTGATTTTTTGCGTTGTAGGTTACGATCGGTTCAGATTTGATTCAGAAAAGATATGATATTATAAAGTTTAGCTTGCACGAATTTCGATACAAATAAAAGATTGAAATTTATCGCGCAGCACACACAGTATTTGTGCTGCGCGGTAGAAGATCTGGTTTGAATTATGTCGTAGTAAATAAAAGATCGACTTATTTCCAAAACTATTCTTTGAAATTCAATATTCTAATGAATAATTTTTACATTTTTTTGATAAAAAAATTTACGTTATGTTTTAACACAGAAGCTTTTAGCAATAGACCATATTTACCTCCTCTTCCTATATACACTATTTTTATTTCACTGCGACATCATATCTTGACTATTTCTATTTTATTAGTTCCTTATTTAGCCCCTATAGATGAAATGAGAAGGTTTTCTTTTTGACCAAGCATCTCCGCTCGCCCCCTCTGATTCAAAGCTGACACAGGACTAGGATTCGCGACAGGAACTGGAGTCGCCACCCTGCCCAGCCCTTGCCTCGCCTCCGCACCTCTGCACTTGCCCCCGCCTCTCTGCACTCGCCCCCTCTGATTACTTTGAGTCCAATCAGTTGTCGATTATACTTCTGAAATGTGTACCTGTACTTACACATGTATTCCCCACTCGAGTAGGGAATGAATACTCCTTTGAGGACGGGTTTGGCTGAAATTAGCTTTCTTTCAACCAGGGGCGACATAGCTACATATCTATATTCAATGGACAGATCAAATCGTTCTTGCTGCGGTCGGGGCCCCTACAAGAGAGAAGTGGGTCCTTATCAAGATAGGGGGGAGTCCTTGTTTTTGAGTTCGCTTCATTCGCTCCTGAGTTGGAGCTGTTGAATTCCAAAGTGAAGTTTCTTATGCTTTCTTCTTATCCGCTTGCTTATTCTTCTTTTTAGGTCAAATAAAAAGAACAACAGTTCTTCAGAGGCATAAGAAATAAGAATAGAAGCTTAAAGAGTATTTTTTGTGAATTTCGATTTTGAACTCTTATTCCATCAATTAAGAAGATGTAACTGAGTGAAAGTTCTTTGCTGATTAGAATGGTGATTTAACTGAGTGAGAGTTCTTTGAGTTTAGGAATGGTGATTCAATTGATATCGATTTGTTCTTTGAGTTCAGGAAGAAATAACTCATGAAGAAAGAACTAAAGTGAGAGTTCGATCTGTTAGATCCACGAATCGATCCATTTGTTTGATTTTTGTCGAAATTAAAAATCTGGCAGGGGCAATGTTGGCATTTTGAAATAACAGAATTTTTAAATTGGGTTAAAAAATAAGATAGTGGCATAATTAAAATAGTTAATGAATTTTAATGACATTTTGACAAATATGAAATTCGTGATGCCATTTTGACAATTGCACAGTTTTATAGTGCCATTTTGAAAATTTTCCCTTTCTTTTTTGTCACATGTATGCGTTTTAGGCACTTCTCTCATCCCTAGCCACAAAAATATGAGTGTGTGTGAATATCGTCAGAAGGACAACACGGGTGCAGTAATATGGTGGATTAAAAAAATTAGATATGATGCGCGGCTATATATATTAAATTTTAATTAAAAATAATAATTTAATATCATAATTGAAAAATAATATATAAGTGAATATTTATAACAAAAATTATTATTATACACAATAGAGTTAATACGGTGGATTAAAAAAAATTAGATATGATGCGCGGCTATATATATTAAATTTTAATTAAAAATATTAATTTAATATCATAATTGAAAAATAATATATAAGTGAATATTTATAACAAAAATTATTATTATACACAATAGAGAAATGACATAGTGATAATGTGTCTTGATGGAACGTGACTTGTTTTGGATTTCAATTCTCTTTGTGCTTTATTTTTCACTCATTTTTTTAGCGATTTTACAAGATCAATTGTGACTTCAACCTTGCTGGACGTATTCAAGATCGAATTCGTCGGTTGAAGTGAATGAAATAATTAGAGAAGTATCTGAAGAATATCGGAGTGTCGTATACAAATGCAACAAGGTATTTAAAATATCCGAATAACATACTAGCTAGCTAGCAAGTATTATGCCTAGTTTTTTTTTTTCATTTATGTATAATTAGGGCTGATGTTTGAACATAATTTTGCTTTTTTTTAATAAAAATAAACTATTTTAGGAAGTGTAAGTCTAATCGGACTAACCAGACTAACCCATGAAATTGTGAATTCAAAATTTAGTTAGTTAGGTATGAATTGAATTTTTATTAACTCAACAATAATATTTGGAGTGCCAATTTGTAATAAAGGTTTAGTAACTAATCAGGCAATTTAATTATATTATTTCCATCATAAAATTCGTTTATACATAATTATAATAGTATTTAAATATCGAAATGTCGTGGATATTATAATTTCTATCTTTTAATGATTTATTTCTCTAAGATAGTGTTAGTTTAGAGCGTGTTATTTTGTATATGTATTTTTTTCAATTTAGAACTTCTATTTTTTTATGTAATAAGTTTCATTATCTCTGACATCTATTATTTTTTTTAAATGTATTTTTTGGGATTTGAACCTGCATCTCCGTTGAGAGGCGAGACCAAAATCAATCTGTGTTAGACAGTTTAGGGCTTGTTCGTTCTCATCCCATCTTTTGGGATTGGATGAGGTTCCCACTCTCATTATGAAAATTTTCCATATCTGTTCGGCAGCTCATTTTTTTAGCTGGGTACGGACATATTTTCCGCATTAACTTTTCATTCATGCACAATTTCGTGGGAAAATTTTTATTCACTCACATCTAATTTTCTTTTTCCCATCTCTCTCGCGCTGCTGCTTATGTTGTTTTTGTGAGTCTGACGGAAAAAATATTGCTGCCTCCTTTCGCTGCTGCTTCCTTATGGATAGCACTCACCAAATACTATTCTTGCAAATTTGTGATTCAAATATTACCATTTTGCATAGTTCTTTGTATTTGAATGCATTTTCTATTACTTTATGTGATTTTTTCTTCAGCCTAATAAATTAATTTGGGTCATGGGCCACTCTCAGGGTTCTAACTTTTTATAGAATTTTTCATAATATTAAATTCTAATTTTCTTATTTTGTACTATGATGAATTTGTTCGTATTAAATAAAATGTATTAAGTTTATAAAATTAAACTGTTGTCAATAAATTTAATAATAATAATAATAATAATGCTAATATTTTATGTTGGGTTTCTTACTCATTTCTTTTTGTTTTATCATTTTTCTTGTAGTTTGTAATATTTGATATTTGTAAGATCTAATTTGTAAATTTGTAGAGACTAAATAAACTCAGCAAATGGAAAAATGGGATGTGGCTTTCCCGACATATCTGACTTCGTTTTTTTTTCTTTACCTCTGTGCTCTTCTCTGTTTCTCCCAATAGTGACGGTGGGTTTCACCTTACCAACCCTAAAAACTGGTATCAAGCGCAAGTTCGCTCCGCCTCCGCCTCCGCTGCCTTCGGCGTCGCCGTGAGTCTACCCCTCGCACAGCCTCCGCTGCGTTCGTGCATCGCTAAGACAAGACGCGATTTTTCTTGGCTGCGCACCTGTGAACCGCGACAGTGCACCGATCCTTTTGTTGCGCCTGTGTGAGCCGCGATTGTGCACCAGTCGCGCACTGTGAGCCGCGATCAGACCATTTCTGTGTGTGCATCGCGCTTGTGTGTGGCTGTGCTTGTGTGCTGCGCCAAACTCCAAGGTTTATCCACATTTTTTGTTTGTTTGTCTCATCTGTGCAAGTTTGACCAAATTAGATTGCTCCTTTAAATTAGTGGCAGCTGTGCACGGATTGGTCCTGACCAAAATTAATTGAGTTGGTAATTTTGGTTAAGTTGCTGGTTGGTTTGAGGCATTTGTATTGGTGTCTGGTATTGGTTTTTAGAGAATTAATTTGCTGATTTGATTGAAATGAAGGAGAACAACGGTGGTACCATGATCAAACTCACTTCGTCTAATTATGGTATTTGGAAGTCTCGTATGGAGGATTTGTTGTATTGTAGGGATGCTTATGAACCTTTGTTCGGGACAAAGCCATCCACTACCTCCGACGATGTTTGGAAAGTCGCAAATCGTAAGACAATAGCCTTAATTAGACAATGGGTTGATGATTCCGTATACCACCATATCTCAACCGAAACCAATGTCAAAACCTTGTGGGAGAAACTTGAGAGTTTGTATGAGCGCAAGACCGCTCAAAACAAAGCATTTTACATTAGAAGGTTGGTAAACATGAAATACCAAGAGGGGTCTTCGGTGGCGGAACATTTGAGTCGGTTCCAAGATTGTGTGAACCGTTTGTCTACCATGAAAATGGCTTTGGATGAGGAGTTACAAGCCTTGATTTTGTTGAGTTCTCTACCCGATAGTTGGGAAACTTTGGTGGTGTCATTGAGCAATTCGGCACCAAATGGTGTTTTGACTTTGGCAATGGTGAAAGAAAGCATGCTCAATGAGGAGTTGAGGCGTAAAGAGTTAGGAAGCACTAGTGAGTCCTCGGCTCTTGTCACCCAAACTCGGGGTAGGAGTTCTCATAGAAATTTTCATGATGATGACAAACGGGATAAATCGAAGAGGAGGTCAAAGTCAAGAAAGGGAATTATTTGTCATTATTGCAAGAAGTCCAATCATATGAAGAGTGAGTGTTGGAAATTGAAAGCCAAAAATGATGGTCTCAAGAGAGACCAATCTAGAGGTAGAGGCGGTGATGATGAGAAGGATAATACCGCCGCCGTTGCTTCCGATGGAGAAGTGTTTATAGCTTGTGATGAAGGATTTGTGAACCTTACTTGTCATGATTCCACTTGGGTAATTGACTCCGCGGCCTCATTTCATGTCACATCTAGACGTGACTTGTTCTCTTCCTACAAGGAGGGGGATTATGGTGTTGTAAGAATGGGGAATAACGGAGTTTGTAAAATATCCGATATCGGAGAGGTGAATGTGGAGACAAGTCTAGGGTGTAAGCTTACTCTCAAGAATGTTCGCCATGTCCCGGACATGAGGCTTCATCTCATTTCGGTTGGTGCCCTTGATGAGGATGGGTACCAAAGTCACTTTTTTGGTGGAAAATGGAAGTTGTTGAAAGGTCATTTGGTTGTTGCTCGCGGATTAAAATCCGGTTCGCTTTATGTGACTCAAGTCAAGATGTGTGGTGAGGTGAATGTCTCGGAATGTAACTCAACCGATTTGTGGCACTTGCGGTTGGGTCACATGAGTGAGAAAGGTATTGAAATTCTTTCCAAGAAGAATTATGTGCCTAGTGATGGTACTTCTCTCACCACTTGTACACATTGTTTGGCGGGCAAACAACATCGTGTTGCTTTCAAGAGAAGCCCCACAAGTAAGAAATCGGGTTTGTTGGATTTGGTGCATACCGATCTTTGCTCTATGGGAGATAGAAGCATTGGTGGTGCTCTTTATTTTGTGACTTTTGTGGATGACCATTCTAGAAAATTGTGGGCATATTCTCTTAAGTCAAAAGATCAAGTGTTAGATGTGTTCAAGCAATGGGTTGTGGAGGTTGAAAGAGAAACCGGAAAGAAATTGAAGTGTGTCCGGTCGGATAATGGAGGAGAATACCGTGGTCCTTTTGAGACATTTTGCAAGACCAATGGTATTAAGCTTGAGAAAATCGTTCCAAAAACTCCACAACAAAATGGCATAGCCGAACGGATGAACCGTACCATTTGTGAAAGAATCTGTTGCATGCTTTCTCATTCTAAGCTTTCCAAAGGCTTTTGGGGTGAAGCCTTGAACACGGCGGTTCACTTGATCAATCGTTCTCCTTCACATGCGTTGGATGGTGACATACCGGAAACGGTTTGGAAAGGTAAAGATGTATCTTATGATCACCTTAGAGTGTTTGGTTGTAGGGCTTTTGTGCACATACCCAAGGATGAAAGGTCAAAGCTTGATAGCAAGACCAAAGAGTGCATATTTTTTGGGTATGGAAATGGTGAATTTGGGTATAGGTTGTGGGATCCGATTGAAAGGAAGTTGGTGAGAAGTCGAGATGTGGTGTTATTTGAGCAAGAAACCATTGAAAATGTTGGAAACCCCGACAAGGCGAAAACTTCTTCAAGAAGCTTTGTTGACCTAACTCCTATCTCACACAACAACCCAAATACTCAAACACCTCAACCAAACATAAACCAACCAACCGAAACTAGTGACCCTCAAGAGGAGCAGCATGACTCTCAAACCGAAACCTCTTCAAATGAGACCTCACAAGTGCAAGAATTGAGGAGGTCAACCCGAGATAGGCGGGCTAACACAAGGTATACCACTAATGAATTTGTTTTGCTTGTAGATAGTGGTGAGCTCGAATGTTTTGAAGAAGCCATGGAGTCGGAGCACAAGAACAAGTGGTTTGAAGCCATGCAAGACGAGATGAAATCCTTGCATGAGAACAACACATTTGAGTTGGTGGAGTTGCCAAGAGGCAAGAAGGTGCTCAAGAACAAATGGGTGTATCGGGTGAAATCAGAGGGTCAAGAGGCAAAACCAAGGTACAAAGCTCGGTTAGTTGTGAAGGGATTCGATCAAAAGAAGGGAGTTGATTTTGAAGAAATATTCTCTCCCGTTGTCAAGATGTCTTCTATTCGGGTTGTGCTTGGCTTGACCGCTAGTTTGGATTTGGAGATTGAACAACTAGATGTCAAGACCGCATTTCTCCATAGTGATTTGGAGGAGGAGCTTTACATGGAGCAACCCGAGGGTTTTGTGATGAAAGGGCAAGAGCACTTGGTGTGTAAGTTGAGGAGGAGCCTTTATGGCTTGAATCAAGCACCGCGTAATTGGTACAAAAGGTTTGAATCTTTTATGTGTGACAACAAATTTGAGAAAACTAATTCCGATAATTGTGTTTTTGTGAAAAGGTATTCTAGTGGTGATTTCATTATTCTCTTGCTTTATGTTGACGACATGTTGGTCGTTGGAAGTGGTTTGAGAAAAATCAAAGCATTGAAGGAGAAGCTTGGAAGTGAATTTGCCATGAAAGATTTGGGTGCGGCAAGGCAAATTCTTGGAATGAGAATCACTAGAGACCGTAAGAATCGGAAGCTTTGGTTGTCACAAGAGAAGTACATCGAGAAGGTACTTGAAAGATTCAACATGGCCAAGTGCAAACCGGTAACCTCTCCTCTTGCTAGTCATTTTAAATTGTCTCATGATGGTTGCCCTAAAGATGAAAAGGAGAAGGAGGAGATGAGAAATGTGCCATATGCCTCGGTTGTAGGCTCTTTGATGTATGCAATGGTGTGCACGAGACCGGATATTGCTCATGCGGTTGGTGTTGTTAGCCGCTTTCTTTCTAATCCGGGTAGGGTGCATTGGAATGCCGTTAAGTGGATTCTTAGGTATTTGAGGGGCACAAGCAATCATTGCATTTGTTTTGGTGGCACAAACAATCCGGTGTTGGAGGCATATACGGATGTCGATTGGGCCGGTGACGTAGACTCGAGGAAGTCTACATCCGGTTATTTGGTTTGTTTTGGAAACGGAGCCGTGTCATGGCAATCTAAGTTGCAAAAGTGTGTTGCGCTCTCTACTACCGAAGCCGAGTACATAGCCATTACGGAGGCATGCAAGGAACTAATTTGGATGAAAAAGTTCTTGCATGAGTTGGGTGTTCGGCAAGAGAGGTATGTGTTGTTTTGTGATAGTCAAAGTGCAATTCACTTGAGCAAGAATCCGATGTTTCACTCTCGATCCAAGCACATTGATTTGAGATATCATTGGATTCGGGATGTACTTGAGGAGAAAGAATTGGTGTTGGATAAAATCCATACGAGTGAAAATTGTTCGGATATGTTGACAAAGCCGATACCGTCATTGAAGCTTGAAGCTTGTTGTGTTAAGACGGGTTTGGTTGAAGGACGCGCTCCATGAGTCGGGAGGAGGAGTTTTGTTGGGTCCCTTACTCATTCCTCTTTGTTTTACCATTTTTCTTGTAGTTTGTAATATTTGATATTTGTAGGGTCTAATTTGTAAATTTGTAGAGACTCAAATAAACTCAGCAAATGGAAAAATGGGATGTGGCTTTCCCGACATATCTGACTTCGTTTTTTTTCTTTACCTCTGTGCTCTTCTCTGTTTCTCCCAACAGTGACGGTGGGTTTCACCGTTACCAACCCTAACATTTTATTGTTATTGTTATTAATAGTAATAAGATTAATAAGATAGTTTGCATTTATATCATATTATTCAAAAAGATAATTAAATTTCCCGTCATAATTCTCACAATGCAACCGAACACTTATTTCTATATTTTCCCATAATCACCCCATGTGAATGGGTTCCCACAAATTAAATTAGTGAGATCTCACACCCGTCAAATCCCATCCCACGTAAATGGGATGCAACCGAACGGGGCCTTAGACTTCATTTCAATTATAACTTATTGGCATTTATTATTTTTTAAAAGGATATACTACATGTAACACCCCCTCCAACCCTCCAAATCTGCTACAGTTCAGTACCGTCCAGCGCAGTAGCGGACGGTTCGAATCGACCGTCTATTTTGAATTGACCGCCAGCGATGAAAATTAAAAAGTCATTAAATTTTAGCACGAATCTTAAAGCAAACAAAAAAGATCGGACGACTCTAATATTACGCTACACGATAGTGCGCAGTACCAGATTTTGATTCCCCCCTCCCTCGGAACATGCAAAAAATCGACGTCCAAAATAAAAATCAAATTGAATTTTATCTAAATGGTGATGAGTTGAAATGATTTACATATTTCATCGGGTTTTTGTTACAAAACTATATAGTTTTACCTCAAATTAGATTTAATTTAGATATCAAGATATTGTTATTTGTTGCTAACATTTTACAAATAGACAAATTTTCAATCAACCTAAGGAGCCAATCAAGAAACATAAGTTGAAGTTCAATATTATAAATCAATAATATCAAAAGTTCTCGGAATGACATTAGCGGTCATTATCGTGATGGCACAATTGTGTCATTATCTCAATGATAAATATGTCTCACAAAATTTATATTATAATATACAACCCTCTAAATTAAATTACAGCCGCTAAATCTAATTCGAGCGTCCAAATAAATTTAATGACACAATTGTGCCATCACAACTATAACAGCAGATGCGGATCCTAGTGTCTATGTTGTAGATTCAATCTAAGCTTTCCAACTCGATTGGAATTAAAATGAGAAAGCTATGATGAAAACAGTATTGACATGTTGAAGTTGAAATAGCCGGCTCCATGAGCAATAACTGGTATACAGAAGGGATGTTGGTCATCATTGATCCTATTATCTCCATTAGTTAGTATGAACCCTTTTGATATTATAAATTACACATTTTTTAAGTGTTTTTACTGCCTTGCACAAACAAGAAACCCAAAATTATGATCTCAGTTAATCAAGTCTTATTCGGTAGTTAACACGTTCAACATTGAATCCAATAAATGCGCTATATGCATGATATATAAGGAGAGGAACATATTGGTACCAGTGATTGACTAATTTGAACATGACAGGAAACGAGCTTTTACTTTAACAGAATAACCTAGTGAAATAACAAATTTGAAAAGGAAAATGTTCTGGAGATACCGAATTTGATACACAATTGATATCGAATGAACGTTTCCAGTCAATAGACGCCTCTAGTAATTTTTTCACCTTGACAACATGACAGTTCTATTTTCTTTCCTGTTTGAAACTGTTTCATCGCGCCATCGTTCTGATTGATTCCTGGTTCCATCTTTCCATCGCAATCCCTTCTTCTCTGGAAAGCATGTTATATTTGTTATGCATGTTATTTCTGCTATTATGCATGTTATTTTCGTTGTTATACATGTTAATTGAAAACGTCAGCATACAAAATATGGTTTTCAGCCATGTTATTCTAGTTGTCATACATGTTGATTGATTTTACTATGCATATTTATTTGGTTATGCATGTTAATTGAAAACGCCAACATACAAAATATGGTTGTCAGACATATTATTCTAGTTGCCATTCATGTTGATTGATTTTACTATGCATACTTAATTTGGTTATGCATGTTAATTGAAAACGTCAGCATACAAAATATGATTTTCAGACATGTTATTCTAGTTGTCATGCATGTTAGTTGATTTACTATGCATACTTATTTGGTTATGCATGTTAACTGAAAATGCCAGCATACAAAATATAATTGTCAGGCATGTTATTCTAGTTGTCATGCATGTTGATTGATTTTACTATGCATACTTAATTTGGTTATGCATGTTAATTGAAAACGCCAGCATACAAAATATGGTTTTCAGTCATGTTATTCTAGTTGTCATGCATGTTGATTGATTTTACTATGCATACTTATTTTTTGTTATAAGTTGTTATGCATGTTATTCTAGTGTCGTGCATGTTATTCTAGTTGTTATGCTTGTTATTTGATTTATTATGCATACTTACTTATTATAGTTGTTATGTATGTTAAACTTCATTTTTCTGTTGTTATGCTTGTTAGTTAATTTACTATGCATACTTATTTGGTTGTTATGCATGTTATTATAGTTGTTATAGTAGTTTTTGTGATGTAATGTAGCTTAAACTTAATTTTCTGTTGTTATTCATGTTAATTGAAACACATGCATACTTATTTAGTTGTTGTTATGCATGTTATTTCTGCTGTTATGCATGTTATATTTGTTATTATGCAAGTTATTTATGGTGTTATGGATGTTATTTTAGTTTTTGTGCAGCTTAAATTTAATTTTGTTCTTTTATGCATGTTAGTCAATTTAATATGCATGCTTGCTGTAATAACATGCATAACAAATGAGAAAAAATTAATATGCATAACAACTGGAAAAATATGAATATGCATCAAAAAATTAATATGCATTACAAATTCGCATATATACGAAATGAAAATCAATCATATATTAACATGCATTACAAATCGTAACTCAAAACAATTAACATGCATTACAAACTAACTGAAGAGAACAATTTGTAAAAAATGAAGATGATTTTAGGACGAAATGAACGAACGTATCAATTGTGTATCACTGTATCAGCTCCCATTTGAAAAAGTTTGTTAATGATACAATCATTCTGTTAATGCTAAAGGATGGTAAGGGCCCAAAACTAATTTTCTGCTTTATATATTTTCTAGTTTTAGCATTGTTTATAGGGACATTTAGTTTTATTTTGGGCTCCTTCCCATTTTCTTGTCTTAAAGTTGATTGTTCAATTAGCTCCATTCCTATTGTAAGTTCAACCTCAACAAAAAACATTAACTAATAAAATATTATTTCCAACGACATAAACAACAAGCATTGGTGCATCTGTTGTTGTTTTTTTTTCTTTATTCAATTTGTAGGAGATAATGAACTGTTGAATGGGTCTAAAAACACAGTATAAGCTAATTCTATGCTATCATCCTATCATAATTTATTTATCATATACAAACACGGTATTACACAATAGGATGAGAGGCATGTAAGATTGTTACATTGAGTGGTAGACAACCCAATGGAAAAGGAGGGCTCAAATGACTCCAATTTTTTATGCCTCAAAATCTTGATCATTCGTCAAAAACAAAAAGTGAAGTTGAGAATGAAGTGAAAGTATGAATGGTTAATATTTCGGAGGCACGCACCGTGGAGGTACAAAAAATAGGAGGTATTTTGAGCCCTCATGGAAGTTTTTTTTCATCTTCAAAATTGAAAGAAACAATCTCATTTTTTTTAAATAAAGAGGATATCTCATCACCAAAAGGATATTAAAATTACAAAATTTTCCTTGCTGTTTTCCACTTCAAAATTGAATTAACAAAAAGAACAAAAGAAAGGCACCAATAGCTTCTATTTTGTTTTTCTTTTCATCTCTGATTAAAACTAAAGGAGGCACAAATCGCTGGTTAAAGGCTTCTATTGAGGAAAAAACAAATAGCCATCACAAAATTTCTGTGCAGCCACGAATGTACAAAGAGTGACGTGGCTGAACAATAACACAAGTTTTGCCAAGTGTTTTCCTATACTATAGATACTTTATAAATGAATTATTTGTTTTATAATGCTATGATATCAGCAGTTTATATATTATGCCAACCATGCATATGATTAGCATACTAAACCCTAATGGACAGCTAAATTTATAAACCTAGTTAAGTTGGAACCAAATCACCTACCGCGTGGCACACGACCTGGACCATCCAATTGCCTCGAGATTCGTGCCCCAGATCTAAAACCCCCATGCAGTCCATCTTGACAGTCCTGCGCTGCACCGGTGACAGGCGGTAGAAGAATTGAACCCAGTTGAGTTAGTCTGAACTCAATTCCGGCTTAGACCCTTGCACAAAAAGAAGCCAACAGCACCGATTGCAAGAACCAGAACAAGCCGGTTTGAAACCGTCTCTATGTCAAAAATTCCAGTCCTCAACCCATTTTTCTCTTGCTGTGTGCGGCTTATGTTTTCATGGAGTAAATTAGACAAGCTGTCGAGCTGGTGCATTAGCTGGCGCTGGCCTCTTGCTATCAGCAAGACCTAAAATTTACAAACAAAACAAATTAAATCGGATAACAGGTGTTTAGCAAAATAATATAGATTGATGAGTGTTGGCTTTTGACTCTATTGACCAAGTTGAAAAATCAAATACTAGCTTACCAGTCAGATTAAGTTGAGAAGTTTACATTCAAGGTACCACTTCAAAAAAAAAAAAAAATCTAAAAAGAACAAAGAAAGTTGGGTCGACGGATACCTCTTCCATCAATGGAGACTCCTTGTGGAGCTGATTTGAGGAAGACGAGTGCGGAAAGAGCGTACCATTGCCCAAATGGGATACAAATTGATTGGTGGGCCCCGATCCATTACAAGACTCACTTTGTAGAGGCAAATTTTGGTGGCTTGCTGAGGTCCTAATTATTGAATTGCTCATTTTTGAGTTAAGCTCTTCCATCCTACATGTGAACTCATCCATTCTCTCATTGAGGGTTGATATCTGCTCCGACAGCTGCTTAATCATACCCTGTAAGAACATGTGCTGAAAAGGAAGAAATTATTTATCACCAACAATTCTTACATTCAGTAGGCACAAACTGCATGCTTTGGAGAAAGCAAAAAAAAAAAAAAACACAAATTCTAAGCCAAACCACAGCAATAACAATAAATAACATAGCTGGAAGTTTTGACATATAAAAAGTAATGTGCTATCCCAAGTATCAAATGCAAGGAAAGACAGTTCTGTTTTAATGGACTTCCAACGTACATGCCATGCACGATCAGACCTAGAGCAAAAAATTTGACTTTAGTTTTGATAAACCATGTCATATAACACTTGTGTAGATATCAGAAGACCTTTCGTCATTGCTATTGCAGAAGACCTTTTGTAATAACTATAGCAAGAGGAACAAATATCTATTCTTATTTTTTTCAGTTAGAGTATCAGGATGATCTAGTTTCATATCCCAAAAGAATCCCTCGGTATAGCAGCAGAACTGCAAAATATATTTAAATGAAGATAACCAATATTATCTAGCTTATGTTACACCATACCAGACTATTTTGTAAAAGGACTATCAAAATAAGGAAAATTAGTTGTACACTTCGGCGATCATGAAAGTAAATTAATAGTAGAACAGCAGCAAAGAAAACTGTCAAGATAAGCGGGGGAAAGAAATAGAAATACACAAAAAAAAGTGCACTACGAACCTAACCCAGAGACATCTTATTTCCCGTAACACATATCACTTGCCATTTGTTTATTTAACTTTTTGTGGGAAGCCATTTTATTTATATTGTAATATACCTTTTGATTTGTCATACTTCTCCTTTCCAAAAGTTATAAAGAAACTGACCTGGTTAATGGAAGGAGAAGTATCAGAGTTCCTTGAAATAAACCGTCTATTGCAGTCAGCAAGCTTACTCAGTTGAACTATAGTTTTATCACCTTGTGCGTAAGAATGAGAAAGCCCACTGAAACAAAAACCTCTAGTCAGATTAAACAAAATTAAATAATGATAATAATAATAATGCAGTAAGCAAATGGTCTAATAGCTCAAGTGATAACTAACTAGGATGACTTCAATGAGTCATGGGTTCAAACTTCCATGAGCACAAATATTTGAATCCCGCAAGTGGCATTTGAAAAGTAATAAATGCTGGGGGTAATGGGACCCCTTATTTAAAAAAAAAATAATGCAGTAATGCAGGAGGCATTTTAAATTCCACCTTGAAAATAGCTGCTACTTCCGAGGGGGGGGGGGGATGAGGATGGAATACAAGTGTTACATTTATTACCTCTTGAGATGTTTATTTCTCATTGCCACACGATCAGCTGATACACGAGAGAGCGCTTCTCTGGGGCTGCCTGACATATCATCCTCTATACTCAACTTGTTCTTAAGATCATCTGGCAAGGCCTACATATGTATAGTTCATTAAAATTATGAGCTAAAAAAAGATAATACAAAACATACAAAGAGTATAAACTTCCGTGTACCATAACATCGTCGACTAGCTTCTCAAGCTGAATTTGCTCAATGTACGTGCGGGCGATATAAGAACCCTCTAAGCCCAGTTGCTCTGCTACGAATTTAACATACAACCGATCTCTACCTTGAACCTTTTACCCGATGCAACAGAGAAAAAATAAATATTAGAATTTGTTGAGCAAAATCTAAAATCAACATAACAATTTAATGTTTCATTACCTGGACATAGCAACGATTTAATTGTTCCAGCCAGTCCATTTTGACAACCACACGCCCATCAGTGAAGACATGGCTGCTTCTTTTCAAAATTGCTGCAATAGTATAGCCCAGTGCCATTAAACCTCCAAGAAGCCGCACACTCACTTCAAAAGAAATCCTCGGCGAAATAATAAATGGGCTATCCGTCACCCATTCCTTAGAAAAACAACAGTCAAACTATTAGCACACATTAATGTTTTCAAGGGGTAATATGCAAAAAAAATCTGAAAAGATAAAACCTCAAACATGAGATTGTATTTTCCATCACGGTTTCGCATCCTTAGGTAAGACTGGCATGCTTCTGGATCCTCGCCAGGTGGCAATAAGTATATGTCGTACGTCTCCTCCGTACTTTCTTTGTGTTCTTCTGGCATCACTGCTCTTATCTGTTCAGCTGTAATCTGTTTCGGAGACTAAACAAAAGAAGAGAAAATATCAAACAATATTTTTATGCTTGAATATAATATATACTAAAAAAGATAGAACTCTGTGTGTGTGTGTGTGTGTTGTGGTGGTGGTGGTGGTGGTGGTGAAGGCTTCATATACCTTCAAAATATATGTAGGATTTTGAAAACCAGAGAAAGGATTGAACTTGTTGACGATTTTTATATGTGCTGTTTGAAGATCTGGCTCTATGAACGCTTTATACATTGGATAAACCTGTAAAGGAAAGAAGAGACTATCATTCCTTTGTTCTGTATGTGCCCCAATACTGAAAATGTCAAAAGCTAGATTAGCCTTTAAAAATAATATTAACATGAGAAAAAAGGACCGTTTCAGATATCTGATGGATGATTTCCTCAGGCTCTTGACCAGCACGTTGAATGTCTCTCAAAACCCTTTTTACCAGGTCAAAGTGAACCCCACCTGTAACTGACACACGCAAGTCCAGCAATGGACGTAGTTTCTCGCTTAAGGCATAGATACCTTCAATAATTACTAAACGGGAACTAGGGACCTCCACCGTCCTGTCAATATAAGAATATTTAGAATAAGTTTAACAACAAAGATACAGATAAATAAACAAAACAAATATCAACTTGCGGCTCATTATAAATCACCTCTCTTCTGCAAGGAAAAAAAAAATTATTGGTTGATATTATGGGCTGATATCAGCAGAAGGAATGGGAAGTACTTGCCTATGGAATATTCCAAATATTTTCCAAGACTTGTTAAATTGCCAGACCCCAAAAACCAAGAGTGCAAATGTAATCACCATGTTCAAACCAAATTGACAAGGATAGTAGGAAAACTTAACCTATATCCAGTCCGAGTGCTGCTTTTAAAATCATATATCGGGACCTGCACGGCATGGCTATTCTTAAGACCCTTTATATTTTCCAGCAATGTGTCATAATCAGTCAGACGAGGATCTGTTGAATTAATAATGAATGTTAGCAAACTATGCTCAACTAAAAACGAATTTACACAAACAAGGTAAAAACATTTAAAGGATGCCAAATTCTAAGTCTGATGTAATTTTAAACCAGCTACTCAATGAGACAATAAAAACAGAAAATAGTCATTCAGACCTAAATATACTAATAATTACTTTTCTTAACCAACTACCTTTTTCTGCAAAAGTTAGTAAGAGGAAAGAAAAACACCTGCATATCCCCTCACCTCCCTCCAGGTGGGAACCCACAAACACAAACATGTGTGTCATGTACATGTGCATTCATAATATTGAACAGTCAGGGACCAATCTGTGACAACTCCAGAGTTCAGTAATTGTGGAACAAACACATATTCTACAACTTATCTTATTTATTTTTCAACCAGGCTCAAGTTCTGAACCAGTGCAGCATACTGGTCAGAAGTAGTATTGACACAAAAATATTCTTATTTAATAGATAAGAACAGGTTACCATCAAAATTTCCGTCGATGATACGACTGGCATCATTATAATTGTCCATTGATATGACAGCAACACTCGGCATGAAGTTCACCACCTTTTCTGTGAAGACAGTCTTTCCTGCACCAGACGGGCCAGCAACCCCAACCAAAATGATCCCGTCATTTTTTTGCGCTAGCAGCTGACATGCTCGGATCACAACAAAAAAGCCCTTTTCAAAAGAGAGCTTTTCTGGGATTGGTATCATCTCATAACGATCGCAGTCTTTTCTTTTCACAAGCTGGACCTGGTCCCTCAGTAGACCAGGTCTACACCTTGGGGAATTCAGAGTGGAGTCATCCTGTGACATTCTTTTAATTGGTCTGATAATCCTCCGCAAAGCTCTATAACCATCACACACAGAGAAAGAGGATCAGAAGCATGTAAAACAAATTACGCAGATCTCTCTTAAAGAAAATTATTGAATTATCCCAATTGAGGAGAAAAAAGGCCTATATTAGATAAATTAAAAGTAAAGTAGGAAAAGGGCCTATACTAGATCTACATCAAAACAGCTTCCTAGTATACTTTTTAAGTCATTTGATTAGAAGTTAGATGGATCTGACAAGTTCTATTTTTATATAGAGAAGAAAGATTCTGGTATCACAAATTATTCCCAACAAATCTGTATTTCCTAAGGTTTGTTACTCTTGCAAATTTGAGGGTTTTATTGGGCCCTTATCAATTCAGCCAAAAGTTTTTATTATTATTTTTTATTTACTCCAGAATATCTGAATACCTAACAGTTAAAGGGTAACCATGAATACACCCACGGATCAATTTCAAAAGTAGTTAAGCTTGTTTAATTGAACTTCATGCAAGATCAGTTCAGAATACTTACTAGTTTCCTTTAATTTATTAAGAACAGTTAACACACATTAATTATCACCACATCAAATATTTTCCAGAATTGACAATTAGACATAGAAACTGGTGAAAGTTACTCTGTGTCTGGATTTAGAATAAACAGTGACGGTTCCATCTCCAGCATCTCAAGTAATCCCCCGGAGACAATCTTTCCTTCACCCCTCAATGAAGCTGAGGATATCGACATAACAAAAAAAAACTGAAGGATAAGGACGTCCTTAAAATCAGATATCAACCTTAAGGGTTAATTGAGTTTCTTTTTTAGTCAATCTTATGGTGGAAATTTAGATAAGTTCTGGAACCGTATCAAGGGTTCACGAAAGAAAGACCGATGAGGGAGGGAGGGAGGTGTGTATAACAAGGATCACAAGGAAAGCTATCTGCACGAAATCGTTTCTTTGGAAATTGCGGACATAACATCCAGCCTCGGTACCAAATGTAGGCCCTACCTAATACTTTCAATTCAAATTTTGGTTAATTTCAAATTTCAGGCCCAAATATTGCCTAAAAACTTCCAGGTCAAGATGGAGAAATCAAGTCAGAAAATTCATGTAAGAACATATTTGAAGAAGTGAAATAAAGAGTAGAGTATTTCAGTTCCTCTAGTCACAAAATTTTGATGGATCTGAATGCCAATCAGAAGCATTTTTGCTTATGAGGTAAAAGATGAGAAACCAAGTCAATCGCATTTAAAACTGAGAGCATCTATCTAAAAAAAAGAAAGAAACGAAAAAAATAACGCTGCTGAAAAAGTCGTGTCACAAACTCGTCTAATTAAAAACCATATGTTAACTATGAAAAATGTTTTAAGCGCAAAATGAAACACCTTGTCGCTCTTACATCACTCAAATCATTTGATGACGCGCATCAAGTTGTTAAGATAAAACAGTAAACTTAAAAGATAATATGCATAAAGAAAACATAAGATCGCAACATGCTAGAATTAAAAACGCGAGTAGATGTGCCACTGCCATGCATTTATACACATATACAATAACCTAAAACCGCAACTAAACCATGCTATCCATTCTAGTATTTAAAATTCTTTGGCGGCCATACTTGAAATTAGTAACTTGTACTACAACACCATTAACAAAAACTAATCCATTTTTACATCGCTACCATAATTTGGTAAAATCTATCAAACCGTTGCGCGATTTTCCAGACTAAATGTCGGCTTTTTGTACGAAAAGAAACATTTCGAATTTGCAAGAGAATCACCTGGAGGTTCAGGGGTTGTTGCTTCTAGGTTTCTAGCGTGGTAATGGCAGATTGATCTCTTCACCGATTCAATTCTTCGAAGGTTCTTCAAAGAAGAAGAGCGAGGTAGATGGTACAGGAAGAGATCGAAATATCTCTCTTTCGTGAATTGAAAGAAGAGAAAAAGAGATGGGTTCGTCCGTCGGATGTGGCGGCCGATCACGATTGATAAAAGTAGGCTAGGTTGCGAAGATAAAAATAAAATTTTTTACTGGGCCGGACTGTAAATATATACTATTTTTTCTTTTATTATTTTTTTCTTTTATTATTTAATAATTAGGCTATGATAAAAAGTTAAAAATATGTACTATTTTTTGTAAAAGTTGCGATGTTATAGTGTGCTAGCTGTATTTAGGGGTTTTTTGTCGGATCGATATTTTTTCTTTAATTTAATTAGGCTATCATCTATAGAGTAAACTATTATTATTTTTATGTCAAAATTAAAGTGCTAGTTGTTAATTTTTTTATTTAGACTCTTTATACTAGATAATTTCAGTCAAAAAAATTTGTTAGAGATATTAAGATATTTGTAGTGTTCTTGGAAATAGAATTCTAAACAGAAAATACTGCACTTTTATTTATATAGAATTTTTATACATCTATACTAGTTTTTTTTCTTCCTTTTTTATATCTACAATTGTTTACAAGATTGAACAATTTTACATATATTAATTGAGGATAAATATTAAATATTAGAAATAAAAAAATAATTGTATGCATAATAAATAGCCTAATTTTGACATAAAAATAATAATAGTTTTCAATAAATAGTCTAAAATAAATATTATTATTAACTTTTGTCTAAAATGAACCATATGCCTAGAAAAGATGGCAATATGTACCTCTTCTCTACAAAGAAATGCATTTTAAGATTGTAAGAGACATTTGGAAGAAAAAAAATCCAAAATTAATGAAAACTCTTATATAAGAACTTTTGTATAAAGATAATAAAAGATAAATCGTACTATCAGTGAAAATAAATCTGTAATTTGGAAAACAAATTAACGAAGTCAATGTCTTCATTTAATTATTTGTCTATTAATTCAAATATCATTGTGCATATTAACCTATTTTTCTGACTTTGCTTCAGAATCAAATATATGTATAGTAAATATCAAACATTTAATTATTTTGGTAAATAGAATTCAAAGTAAACAAATATTTGTAGAAATTTCAACAAATGATTATATAATAAAGTAATAAATTGTGTATATTGAATTAAATACATCTCATATGTGAATGAACATTTGAGAGTAGTTCTTCATGGATCAAAATTTTCATGAAAGATATTATTATAATTAATTACAATCTTTGATTGCCATTAATAATAATGTAATTTAAGTTGATTTCAAGATAATTATGTAGAAAAATAGTTACACACTGCTTCTGATGTTGCAAAATATTTTCTTAAAACATTTTTTTTCAATAGAACAAGATTTTGCAATCCCATCAAATAGAGTTAATGAAAATTGTAACTAATTCAAATAGAGTTGATGCTATTTGGATGCTTTGCTTGATTTAAAGGATCCGAATTTTTGTTTAATTTATTTACATGCACGGAATCGAACTTCACATGTTATGTTGACTTTTTCACTTAATTTATTTTTTCTGTCAAACTTTTTATTTTGATTTGTCAACATTTTAGAGGGCTATATTGGAAGAATATTGTCAAATCCAATCAAGGGACCTTCACGGTACATTTCGTCGGTTTACCTCAGCAAAACAAATAAATGAATAATAAAGAAATAAATAAATAAATAAATAAACAAACAAGAAAATACATTTCATTAGTTTGACTAGGTCTTTTGGCTAAAAGTAGGTTCTTTTTTTGCACTTTTATGGGAATATTGAATGCAATCCTTGAAAAGTGCTTTGAAACTTATATATGCTTGTTATGGTGGGTTTCAGAAAAATTTTCAGGATGAATCAAAATTTCGAATTTTTCAGAATGATTCAAAATTATAAATATTTTAAAAAAAATTTAAATTATAAGTTTATTTTTCAGAAAAAATGAAGTTTATATAATCAATTTTGAATTTTTTTTTCAAAATGAATCAGCTGATCCATCCTGAGCCTTGCTGGCTCCGCATCTGATGCTTCTTATCCATATATGCGTTAGAAATCAGCCATCAGGTGCCATTTAATTAGAAAGTGCCTTATTGCACTTGGAAATTTTAGAATCTTTAATTGAACGGTGCATATCAAATAAGCAAACTTGTTTCTGTTGTATTACAAGCAATTTAATATTTTTGTACCAATTGTGTGGTAACTGGTAAACTACGTGAGAAGAATGGCATCTAATAACAACTTTTATAACTAGAACTAGAATCCGAACTTTTCAATGTAAAAAACCATGGTTTTTTTTTCCTCCATTGAAATTTGAAAAATTGAAATCCCTTTGAGACGCTTTTTGGTTTTTGTCCTTTATGGAATTGAAATTGCAAGAAAATGATGCTTTTGTAAAAGGAGGTCCTTTTTTGCCCTCTGAAGAAAGCAGAGGGCAAGAGATATTGCATTCATTTCTCCACCACAAAAATATAACAATATCAATTCTAATTTTTAATATGAAAGATATATAAAGTTGGATGAATTCTGACCCAATAAGAATTGGAATTGGTGTCTGTCTCAATGCAATATTCCAAAATATCATTCAATTAGTATTATTTAACTAAGATAAAAATTTGGGGAATCTTTTAATACACAGAGTACTCAGTACTCTAGTCTATCTGAAGTGTTCAATTTTTTGAAATTGATGAAAAATTTTGTAAACCGTTTTCACCTTGAAAATGTTGTCTTATGTTAAGAGTCGTGAAATGTTTTTAAAAAACTTGCAAAATATGTATTTTCAAATCTGAAAAATTTCCTACAAAATTCTACTCCGGTTAAATATATAGTGGCTATTTTTTATTTTTCATAAAGGCATGATATGATCACAAATAAGGTCAAAACTCAAAAGCGGGTCTACCAAGCATCGACAATTTTCAAAATGACAAAATATACAATGTTTCTTGCTTTGCCTCCATCACACATGTGGATCCTCTTTCTACATTATGGATCCTCACGGTCATAGGTGGGAGGACACTGTAGAGGATAAGGTAGGGGGCTTTATAGAAAGGCAAAAAATTAGGTACATCTAGATAGGTGCTTTATAGATACTTCACTAATATCAACTGTTTGATTGAAATTTATTGTGTGAATCTCAATGCAATCAAATGGTAGGGATTGAGTGGATCACATAGTTGGATCTTCCCACATTGACCTCTGAGATAGTGAGATAGCCACACAGGAGACGGATGCTAATCTTCTGTCGTGCAGCAACGACAAACGTGTCGGATTCTGTACTTTGTACAACAGACGGTTCAGATGTAATTTAGGGAATAAATATTATAAAATTTAGTTTGTACGAATCTTGATGCAAATCAAAGACTGAAAGATGTTGCGTGGCAAGCACATGTTTCTGCTGCGCGGTAGAAGATCTCTTTCTAATAGGAGGCGAGAGCGAAAACAAAGCAATTCATAACGTATTGGAATCATATTACGATAGGAAAATATTCCGCCAATTCCAACTTCTCCAAATAGAAAGGAAGCGAGAGACAATTAATTTTTTCTTTTTTTGTACGCGAGCGGCATACCAAAGTATACGGGAATTGAAAGTCTAAAATTGAGCAGTTGTGATCGAAAGAAATGAAAATCTCACGCTCTGTATTGATCTGAGAGGTGAATAGAGGTTTGGAGTCAAAAACTCCAATCTCCTTTTATTAGTAGTAAGGATGAATAAAGTCAACTGTTTGAATTTTTTATTTTATTTCAAATTAAAAAATATAAATAACAATATGTTTGTAGCATTTTGTGGCACTACGTTGTTAGTAAATTTGAACAACGTACACATTAAAAAACAATAATATAAAACCAAATGCCTGGGGGAGGAGCCTTTACGAAAAAGTTTTTATTTTCAGATCTTTTTTTATTAAAGTAAACTCCAAAATGGAGTACCAGCTTTCAAATAAATGAAAGCAAAAATATAGTTCGATACATTGGTACAAGAGTATTGTACCATCACAAGAAAAACAGAGAAGACAATAAAAATAAACTGGTTCACCTAATAGCCTTCGCCAAGACTTTCTCAGATCCCTAACACATGCTTGGCCAAAGGCAGCTATCCAAAACAACTAAATGTGTAATCCCATTGAGCATGATTCCTAGAGGACTATTCCTTGAGTATTTCTAGATTTAAATTCAGAACCTACACTTCGTCCAGAAGGTCTTCATCACAGTGTTCCTGCTCAATCTCTGTACCTCCCGATTGAGAGTTGACAGGAGTTTCATCTACATAATGAGCTTTTATTTTTGTAATTGAAAAGGTTGAAAGAATTTGTTATTTGTACCCATCCATGCATTATATAGACTAATTACATTTCTAAATAATGTGCTTGGTTGTTTACCTATTGCTTCAAATATTATATTATTTCTCTCATTCCACATTATCCATAAAAATACTGCTAATAGTGCTTCCCATATTTGTAATTCTTTATTATTAAGTTGCAATATGTTGTACCAGATTTCTTCTAAAGATCCTAAATTGAACACTGCTATCTTAGCATTTGATAAATATAGATTTATTAAACTCCAAAATTGCATGCTGATGTGGCAGTATACAAATAAATGGTCTACTGTTTCTTGATTGTCACAAAATACACAATTTGTTGAACCCATCCATCCTCTATATGTCAGATTATCTTTAGTTAATAAATTATTATTGAGTGCTAGCCATGTTAATTGTTTGATTTTCAATGGAATTTTAAGATTCCATACAGTTTTATTGATGTTAGCTTGAAGACCTCCAAAATTAAAAAAATTGTACATTGATTTTACAGAATACATACCATTATTTTCTAAATTCCAGCTAACTGAATCTAACTCATTACTAAATGTTGTATTTTGTAGTAATGATATAATAGCATTTTTTTTAATTCTCATATCTTTACTGATGCCTCTAGCCAAAAATAGTTTTATATCTCCATTATTTCATACTTGAGCTAATGTGACATTATTTTTTTAACCTTTTGATAAATCAGCGAAAAAGTTAATTTTAATGGACAGTTATTATGCCACATATCTTGCCAAAATTTTATATTTTGTCCATTTTCTATACTGTGAGTACATGATATTTGTAAAAATTTATATTCTTGGCTAACATCCTTCCAAAATGGAGATGCTTCAATAGTAAATTTATTATATTTTACTTGTATTAATATTTTCCACGGTCCAATATGTTCCTTATAAAGGAATAACCAGCCCCATTTACAAAGAAGATCTATATTTACTTGTTTAATATCTGATATTCTCCATCCTTCATTTTCTTTAGTTCTACAAATTTTAGACCATTTAACTAATGTATATTTCTTTTTCCCTAGAATATTTGATCTTGTCCAAAGAAATTGTCTTCTAATACTATCTAATTTGACTACTACCCAATTTGGAATTTTGTTTAAAGCTATATAATATAGAGGAATAGCAGATAATATTGAATATATAAGAATTAACCTACCACTCATAGAAAGCATTTTACCTTGCCACATAGGTAATTTACTTTGTACTTTGTCTATAATTTTTTGCCAATAATTTCTTGATGGTTTTTTTTCCAATGAAGTTGTAGACCTAGATATTTTATGGGTAGTTTACATAATTTACATTCAAACATATTAGCATAAAATTATGTTATATAATTTGGCAAATTCAAGGGTATTAGTTCAGTTTTATTATAATTAATTTTTAGTCTAAAGATTCCTTCAAATATTTGTAAAGTCCATTTAATCTTTTCTAGTTTTATATCATCAGCTTTTAGGAATAGTATAGTATCATCAGCATATTGAAGATTCAATATTTTCTGTCCATTGAGTAATTAAGGGCTTAGGCCTTTATAATGATTATTCTTTACACCTTGTGCTAGCATTTTTTGTAATCCTTCTATAGCTAATATGAATAGATAAGGGGATATAGGATCTCCTTGTCTCAGACTTTTTTTACATTCAAAATAAGATCTAATTTTACCATTTATGATCACTGCACTATAGCTATTTTTTAATAGAACTTTAATCCAAGAAATCCATTTAGGATTGAATCTTCTCTGTTGTAGTGTTTTTAAGATGTAGTCCCAATTTATGTTATCAAATGTCTTTTCATAATCTATTTTTAACAATATACCTTGTTCCTTGTGTTTATTAACATAATGTAATATTTCATGAGCTGTGACCACCCCTACTAGTATGTAATTCCCCTTCAAAAAGGCAGTCTGTCTAGGACTAATTAGTCTTTTAAGAATTGGCCAGATTCTATTAGTAAGGACTTTAGTGAAAATTTTATAAATACAATTTATAAGACTTATTGGTCTATATTGAGTTATTACAGATGCATCTTGTATTTTGGGAGTTAGAGATATTATAGCTCTATTTAGGCATGCTATATCTAGTTTTTCATTGTAAAATTCCTGAAACTTTTCTCATATATCTTGCTTAATAATATCCCAAAAGTGTTGATAGAATACCATTGGAAATCCATCAGGTCCAGGGACTATCAGCCCCCATTTGGAATACTGCATTTTTTTTATCTCATCTAGAGTAAAAGGGGATATGAGGTTATTATTCTCCTCAAGAGTGACTTTTTCATTTTCTTCCCATAATTCATCTAGAAAATTTGCCCAAGTTTTTGTAGATGTTCTTAGTAAATTCTTATAATATAGATATGTATGATTAATGATAGTTTTTTCATCTTGTACATCAATATCATTGATTTTCAATGAAGTGATAATATTATTCTTTCTTTTTTTGGGATGAAATTTTGTGAAAAAATTTAGTATTAGCATCACCTTCTTTTATCCATTTATGTTTAGCCCTTTGTGCCCAATATATAGTTTCACTATGATGTATATCTAGAAGTTCTTTTTTAGTATCATAATAATCACTGACTTCTTCATCTAACAATTCTCTTATTTCTGAAGATTTTTCATATTCATCTAACAATTGGATAATCTGATTTTTCTTATGATTAACTTCTTTTCTCAAATTTTTACTCCATCCTTTTAATTTCTTTCTTATTTGTTCCATTTTGAATCTCCAATCTTTAGCTTTATTATATCAAAGTTTATATAATGACCACCATTCAATCATTTTATTATCAAAATTTGGCTGAGAAAGCCAATATTTTTCAAATCTGAACTGGGTTATATTATATTATTATGTGAATTAAACCCCATGTCTAGACATATAGGATTATGGTCTGAGACTTTCTTAACTAAGCCATATGATATTGCATTAGGGTAAGCAGTAGTACAAGATATACTTACTAAAAATCTATCTAAGAATGCCATTTGTGTGCTAATACCCCTCTAGCCCATATAAATTTTTTATTAGTACATTTATAATCCACTAATTGTGCATTATTTATCCAAATTAATTTGATCAAAACACATCCCTTTCTTTTCATTTCTGGTCCTAATTGTATTAAAATGTCCTCATATTATCCATACTTCATTGCATACCTGTCTTATAAAGTATAATTCATTCCAGAATTTTTGCTTTTCTCTAGCTAATACTGGTCCATATATTGTTGTACAATACCAAATCATTTTGTCATTTTTATTTTGTATGGTGGATGTTAATGTATAATTCCGTGTTAGCCAACTTATTACTTCAAACTTGTCTATATTTATTCTCATTAATATTCTCCCAGAAGCACCTAGTGTAGGAATGTAATTCCATATAAATTTAGGTTGTATATTATTTAGATATCTAAATGTAAATTTTGATTTTTTTTTTTGTTTATTGAATACAGATTATATCTATTTTATGATTTATTAAAATTTCTTTTAGAATAGATCTTTTTCAGGAATTCCTAAACCTCTTATATTCCAGTTAAATACTTTCATGAATTAAACTAATTTCACCCTTATTTAATTCAAATGTATTATCTTTATGAAAAAATGTGACTACATCAGATACTAGTTTAATCATTTTTTTCCTGTTCTTTAATTCTAATGTTACTTATAAATTCTTGAGGTGATTGCACTGATTCTTTGATACATACTCCAAAATCAGCAAATAATTTAAATATATCTTCATCAGTAAGTTTAGAGAAAAGAAAAGAAAATTTACCTAGATCATCTATGCCCAGACCTGCATGATTTGCACTTCCTCTACTTCTGATATGATCCTCAGATTGTCCTTTAAGGAGCATCAAGGTTTTGGACTCCTGTCCCATGAACTGGTGTTGAAAGTTTCCTCTCCCTTCTGGTATTGCCCTCAGGGGAGACACTACTAGGGACTGATTTGGCAGTATTATAGCCTGAGAGTTGATCTCCTTTCTCTTAGCCTTACTAAAAGATCCAATTGCCATCTTTTATTCCATCTACCAAACTTGCTCTCTAAACTTCTTGAGTTCTACTCTTAAAGTTTTGTTCTCAACAGTTATTAACTCATCTGCCAAGTTACTCTCTTCTTCTATCTCTACTGCTTTTGATTTCCCTTTTACCAATTCTACTTTTTGTTGTTTAGCTGTCTTCTGAGGACTACTTACTGAGTTTTTTATCATCTTTTTTTGTAGAGGTTTTAGCAGATTTATTGGTTTCAGAAGTATAAGGGACAGAGAATTTGATAGTTGTTGATGTTTGTTCTTGAAAGTTTTGATGCTGCGAAAGCAAGGAATAAAACAAAATTTTATTCATTTCAAAACAAATGATCTAGCTATTATAAGTGTAAAGACAATATTTATTTGTCTAAATAATTAGGGAATAATATTATACCTTATGATTTGATCTCCAAATCAAATCAAGTAGGGTTGTCTAGTTTAGCATCTTCTTATTCCCTATGTCTTGTTTCAATGGTTGTGCTTAGCTCGTCAACCGTCGAGCCTCCTTAGATATCCACCGAAAGATTAAAGAAACACTTGTATCTCTAAGGCTAGTAAGAGAACAACAAGTGGTACCTTAATCCTAGTTTCAAAACCTTCTTCAAAATTTCAAAAATTTTAATGGAGTTTTTGTCTCAACACATGAGAGAAAAATTGGGAGAGAGAGAGACACAAATTTCAGCCAAAAAGTTCAATGCTGAATTTCTGACCTTTGGGTACTAAATATGTCATAACTCTTTGTAGGTAACTCCAAACGATTTGAAACTTGAACCATTGGATTCTAGACTCAAAGGGCTTCAATTTTCATAGGTCATACGTTCAGAATGGTTGAGGTTTGCCCTTTAAAAATCCTGTTTAAAGTTACCTAAAAAAACTGTCCAAAATTTTCTCTCCTCTTTAATGGAAATTGATTAGGTTTAATGATATACTTCAATATTCTTTTAATTATATCATTACTAATCAATTCTCCCCAGAAATTTTATAGCCTATATTTGGGCTTTGGGCTTAAATACATTAATGATATTAATATTTAATTAAGTCCACAATCCCATATATTAAAAGGCCAACATATAAATTAATATCCAATGTTAATTTATATGCATCTCTAATGTGTCAAAAGTCATTTAAAATATGTCACACATGCTTTAAATATTACTAGGATTATTTTACAATATTTTCTTTTAATCTTTCATATGGTGTGACACTATGGGATCCCATCATTATGGCAATGAAACTAAACATTTTAATTTCATAAATCAATGATACAACTAGCCATGGTATATTGATTACCCAAATGATGTAGATGAAAAAGCACAATGCAAAATCATGATCATGTAATATTAAAATATTATCGTGTCAATTCCTTGTCTCATGATATCAAAATAATTGCAAGGTAGGAATGTGTCATCCTTGCTAATTATTCTTTCTTGATTTTCTAAAGTTTAATTATGATATGATTAACATAAATCATATTGCATGCACATAATACAAACTTTATCAAGGGGCCTAGAGATATCATCATCTATATCATGTATAGAGGACAATGGTATCTTGATGCGTATAGTTCCTCCGCACAAGTTATACACATTGCAGTAACTGTCTATATAACTCATAGTTAAAGTGAGCATTGGACAGTACCAACGATGTATATTTCTCATGTAGGAAATATAAACATCTCAACCCTAGAATTCATGACACAAATGAAATATCAATGACACGTAACACAATCCACGTGATATTTCATCTTTGGGTCTGTCTAGTGCTATACATCCCGATGTATACACCTGTGTGATTAGCATTGACAACTCTTTGTCATATGATCTGTAGAATGTGATCATCATCTAATCCGACACACTGATCTTATATTGGTCAATTAGTGTTCCTTGCTAATTACCAAGATCAAAGACTTTTAAGAGTAATTATATTTATTTTATTAGTGGAATTCTACAATCCAGGTCATCAACCCAGATAATCCACAAAATATAATAACTCAAGGAACAAAATGATATAATCATTCACTAATAAACTAAATAATCAAACATATGATTTGGATCTAGAACACCAATCACTAACAGTTCTTTCTCTTTGGTCATAGATCTGGTGAAAGTAGTGATGTTTGGTACTTATTTCTGAGATTGTTTTTGTTTTTTGGCTTTGGGAAGGTTTCCTGGTAGACCTTTGTTTTGATTCTCTGAATCTGAACAGAGCACAGGGTTTTGAGCTATGTTTGATTGAGTACCAAACTTAGCAATTTTTTATCTAGCTTCCATTTGTTGTCTCATTTTTCCAATTGCCTCAAAGATGTCCCTTGTCTCCCAGATTAATTTAGGGACAAAATTTGTATTTTCTATTTCAAATTCTACTAGTATTTTCTCATTTTCATAACCTTGCCTAGAGACATCAAATTAGAGATTTTTTGAAACCATAGCTAAATGCCCTATTTCAATAAACACTCTAGCCCATCTTAAATTATGACCTTGTGTTGTATTGTAATCACATTCTAGCAAAGTCCCAAATACACTTACTATATCCCTTAGAATAGCTATGTCTCTCATATTATAAGCTAGATTTTTTATTCTAATCCAGTGATGACGAGTTTGCCTTTTGGGAAACAATTCAGAGAAGTCTTTTGAGACAGACAACTTGTAAGGACCTATTTCACAGAAACCCTGAGCTACTACAGCTTGGATCCAATTATCTGGTCCTTCTATGCGATATTTTTTGTAACTTATGTACCTGACGCACAAGGAGCACCATATGGCACTGGCACAGCTAGTTGAAGTCCACCAGTGAGTTCTGTTATCCCTACTCCTATTGGTACTTGAACTACTATGCTGTTGGCTAAGCTCTGTTGGAATCTGTCCAGAGTTTGCTTGTTAAGGTGTAGTTTGTGTAGAGTAGAAGCCATTGTTGAACTTGATTCAGATCTAGAGTTTGAGATTACAGATTTTTTGGTTTTAAGTCGGTTTGGCGAAATGTGCTAGAAAAAGGAAGGTTGTGGTTTCTGAATTGAGAAATTGGGGGTTTTAGCTTCGGGCAGTGAGCTGCTATATTCCCTATCCCATCACACTCGAAACATATTTTTGGGTATCGGCATGAAGAAGCTTGATGCTCTTTCCCTCCACATCTGAAGCATATGTTCACTTTCTTGATCTTAGATATACGGTTGAGATGGCCGGAGTTATATACTGCTTTATTAGTCGAATGTAGGGAATCCCTTTTTTCTACTTTCCTTTTATTGCTCCGCGATACAATGGAACTCCCAATTCTAGCAATATTTTCTGATTTTTCTTTAGGCCATTTCACCCCTCCATTTCTCCGCGAGACAGAGAGGAACATTCGAAGAGAAAAGAGAAGAAGAAGTCTCGAGAAGAGACGTGAGGGAGACAGGCAGTCAGAGGGAAAAGAAAGAAAGAAGAAAAAGAGAGGAGAGATATCGGTAGTGGAGAGAGAGAGAGATGCAGGGAGAGAGAAGGAGATGTGAAAGGTGGCAGTTGGGTTTTCCGAGAGAGAAGAGAGAGGTAGAGACAGTGAAAGAAAGGAGAGAGGGATCGAGATTCTTATCTCGATTTTATCTGTGAAGATCTTATGCGCCCCCATCTCTGTGCCAACTTGTGTTGCAACTCATGATCAAGTCTTATTTTACCCGTCTGAATGCTTCTGATTCGTATCGTGGTCCTCCTAGTGCAGAAGATCGTGATTGGATTTGAGAGGGTGAGTGGATCCGAAAAGTGGTCTGAGCCTTGTGCCTATTCATGTGGTTCTTTACTGCAGGTTCGAAATATAACCCAAACGGGTCAAGAGCGGTGACAGTACGGGATTTAGGATTTATTTTCCTTTATTAATAGATCTTGGCTGGTTTAAAGTCAGAAATATTAAGGTTGTTAATTAAAATAAAATGTGTCTAATTATTATAAAAAATTAAGAATATTAGTATGCTTAAATTATATAAGACCTGTATATATATAAATATGGCTCCGAATTTTATCTTTATATATTAAGATTACTTAACTAGGTTCGTTAATAGTTGAGATTAGTGATAAATGATATAAAATTGGCACGTAGGTTCTTAGATGCAAGCTTTGATTAAACGTGCCACTTCATGTAGTTTTATACACTTTAAAGATTTATATTTTTAGCTTACCTCAAATTTTATTGCATAAATTTATCTTATTGTTTGTTCAAATTTTATAATTAGAGTTGGTGTATCTCATATTGGAGGAGTTTTGTGTGACATGAACTGTTATTTTAAATTTATTAAATTATGATTTTGTCTTACCTTATATGCACCACATATATTCTTTTATTTTATTTTATTCAAATGTTGTTTTTAATCGTTTTCTTCTTTATATGTGAAGATTAATTACATAAATTTTCTTTCTAATGTCGTTCATAATTTTGTAAGTGACAAATAAAAGAAAGGATTTAAATTTTTGGTATTATTCCTAAGCTAGATTAGAATTAATATTTTAATTAATGATAAATTTTATAATTAACAAGATAATTACTTATTAATATAATTATTAAAAATGACGGGTTTTACTTGTCTTATAAAGTCTAATTCATTCCATAATTTTTGCTTTTCTCTAGCTAATATTGGTCCATATATTGTTGTACAATACCAAATCATTTTGTCATTTTTATTTTGTATGGTGGGTGTTAATGTATAATTCCGAGTTAGCCAACTTATTACTTCAAACTTGTCTATATTTATTCTCATTAATATTTCTCGAGAAGCACCTAGTGCAGGAATGTAATTCCATATAAATTTAGGTTGTATATTGTTTAGATATCTAAATGTAAATTTTGATTTTTTTTTTGTTCCTTGGATACAGATTATATCTAATTTATTGTTTATTAAAATTTCTTTTAGAATAGATCTTTTTTCAGGAATTCCTAAACCTCTTATATTCCAGTTAAATACTTTCATGAATTAAACTAATTTCACCCTTATTTAATTCAAATGTATTATCTTTATGAAAAAATGTGACTACATCAGATACTAGTTTAATCATTTTTTTCCTGTTCTTTAATTCTAATGTTACTTATAAATTCTTGAGGTGATTGCACTGATTCTTTGATACATACTCCAAAATTAGCAAATAATTTAAATATATCTTCATCAGTAAGTTTAGAGAAAAGAAAAGAAAATTTACCTAGATCATCTATGCCCAGACCTGCATGATTTGCACTTCCTCTACTTCTGATATGATCCTCAGATTGTCCTTCAAGGAGCATCAAGGTTTTGGACTCCTGTCCCATGAACTGGTGTTGAAAGTTTCCTCTCCCTTCTGGTATTGCCCTCAGGGGAGACACTACTAGGGTCTGATTTGGCAGTATTATAGCCTGAGAGTTGATCTCCTTTCTCTTAGCCTTACTAAAAGATCCAATTGCCATCTTTTATTCCATCTACCAAACTTGCTCTCTAAACTTCTTGAGTTCTACTCTTAAAGTTTTGTTCTCAACAGTTATTAACTCATCTGCCAAGTTACTCTCTTCTTCTTCTATCTCTACTGCTTTTGATTTCCCTTTTACCAATTCTACTTTTTGTTTTTTAGCTGTCTTCTGAGGACTACTTACTGAGTTTTTTATCATCTTTTTTTTGTAGAGGTTTTAGCAGATTTATTGGTTTCAGAAGTATAAGGGATAGAGAATTTGATATTGCTGATGGTTGTTCTTTCTGTTTTGTCATAGATCTGGTGAAAGTAGTGATATTTGGTACTGATTTCCGAGATTATTTCTGTTTTTGGCTTTGGGAAGGTTTCCTAGTAGACCTTTGTTTTGATTCTCTGAACCTGAACTGAGCATAAGGTTTTGAGCTATGTTTGATTGAGTACCAAACTTAGCAATTTTTTATCTAGCTTCCATTTGTTGTCTCATTTTTCCAATTGCCTCAAAGATGTCCCTTGTCTCCCAGATTAATTTAGGGACAAAATTTGTATTTTCTATTTCAAATTCTACTAGTATTTTCTCATTTTCATAACCTTGCCTAGAGACATCAAATTAGAGATTTTTTGAAACCATAGCTAAATGCCCTATTTCAATAAACACTCTAGCCCATCTTAAATTATGACCTTGTGTTGTATTGTAATCACATTCTAGCAAAGTCCCAAATACACTTACTATATCCCTTAGAATAGCTATGTCTCTCATATTATAAGCTAGATTTTTTATTCTAATCCAGTGATGACGAGTTTGCCTTTTGGGAAACAATTCAGAGAAGTCTTTTGAGACAGACAACTTGTAAGGACCTATTTCACAGAAACCCTGAGCTACTACAGCTTGGATCCAATTATCTGGTCCTTCTATGCGATATTTTTTGTAACTTATGTACCTGACGCACAAGGAGCACCATATGGCACTGGCACAGCTAGTTGAAGTCCACCAGTGAGTTCTGTTATCCCTACTCCTATTGGTACTTGAACTACTATGCTGTTGGCTAAGCTCTGTTGGAATCTGTCCAGAGTTTGCTTGTTAAGGTGTAGTTTGTGTAGAGTAGAAGTCATTGTTGAGCTTGATTCAGATCTAGGGTTTGAGATTACAATTTTTTGGTTTTAAGTCGGTTTGGCAAAATGTGCTAAAAAGAGGAAGGTTGTGGTTTTCGAATTGAGAAATTGGGGGTTTCAGCTTCGGACAGTGAGCTGCTATATTCCCTGTCCCATCACACTCAAAACATAGTTTTGGGTTTCGACATGAAGAAGCTTGATGCCCTCTCTCTCCACATCTGAAGCATATGTTCTCTTTCTTGATCTTAGATATACGATTAAGATGGCCAGAGTTATATACTGCTTTATTAGTCGAATGTAGGGAATCCCTTGTTTCTACTTTCCTTTTATTGCTCCGCGATACAATGGAACTCCCAATTCTAGCAATATTTTCTGATTTTGCTTTAGGCCATTTCACCCCTCCATTTGCAGTAGTACTTCTTTTGTCCAGTGAGCTATTGATTTGTAGGCCCTTCTTGAACATCTCCAGATAAGAATCTTTCTTGGATTGAAGAACTCTGCTGACAACCTCTTCTTATTTTTCTTTTCCATCGATCTTGATTATTGTAGGCTTATTTAGCTTTTTTCTGGGATCCGCACCAAATTTTGAAATAAGATGTTTAGCTCTTTGATTGAGCTCGATATTTTCAACTTGTTGATGAGAATTCATCCTTGTTAGATTATGGAAGAGATTTTTTATGGTGTTAATCATTTTGTTTTGATGATGAGTATTAGGTATAGCAGGGAGAGGTGATTGGAGGTGGAAGTGAAGATATGGCATGAGATGTGGAGTCACAATGTTGTGTGAGGGTGATGGTGTGGTTGGAAGGAAATGGTGTGGTGGTTAGGTGGAGATGGTGTGGTGGTTTGGTGGAGATGATGCGATGGCAGGGATGGCAGATGGTGGAAGATGGCGAATTCTTGCTTTCTTGCTTAGCTCTGTTTTCTCTTTAGTTTTCTGTAATGTTAGAATTTTTATTTTCAAACCTACAAAAGAAAAAAAGGCAAGTGCGAATTCAATCAAGAGCTCAATGACACGACATGGGACAACAAATAGGATGTCAATTCTATTTTTCATGACCGCTTCAACAAAGCGCTATATAAATGGTGAAAATAGAAGAATGATGGAAGAGTGTAACTTTGAAAGAATGACATTTTTTTTCTATTGTGAAGAGTGTTAATATTGTTTAGTAAATAATTGTTAAAAGGGTGTTTCTTTCTGAAAAAAATTATTAAAAATATTATTCTATGTTCACTATTTTTTCGATATATCAGTTATGAATTAAAATATCAAAATAACACTTTTTCGTGCTATTTTTTCATCAATGTCAAGGGTCCCATTTGCACTACACAACCGCATTCTTAGTTTGTTTTTTTCGAGAATAATTCTTTGAAGATGTAGCTCAGAGATCTAAAATGATTTATCATAAATTTGTGATGCACGTATAATCTTTGAATTTAAAATGAATAATATCAGGTTCATCTAGTAGCAGATTTAGGATTCCATTCAGAGGTGGATACATATATAAAAAAATTCTTTCAAAAAATATTGAATACCATTAAAAAATATGTTTTACATATTAAAAAGTCAAATATAGATAAAATATAGTAACACAAACAAAATAAAATCAGGATGTCGATGATAAATCGAGTTGGCCTCTACGAGTCTTCGTATTTTGAAATATTTACATAATTCTTTCATTATCGACACCCTTGAATAAATCCCTCTCAATATAAGTCACCAAGTGATCATTCAACAGGGCCGGTCCTGAGATATTTGAGGCCCGGGGCGAAATTTTTTTTTGTTAAAATATCGCTTAGAATTTTTTTGTTAAAACACTTAATGGAACAAAGTCAAAATCATAAAATGCCATTGCCATTCTTAGATATTTACACCATTGGCAGAGTGAGAACACACTAAATGAAACAATTGGAGAAAATGACATACCAAGATGATTAGTAGGTTCATTTAGCAAAAGAATGGTGGGATTCATGAACAAGGCTCGTGCAAGAGCAATCCGCATACGCCAACCACCCGAGAAGTCCTTGGTTTTCTTTGCTTGCATTTGTTTGGTAAAGCCCAGCCCAAATAAAATCTCAGCAGCACGTTTCTCAGCAGTTGAAGCATCAAGTGCATCCAATCGCTCATATAAACGGTCCAACTGTTCCCCACCACCATCCTCCTGAAACCAATATATTGCATAGATGTCAGAAAAACCAATAATATGCAACTAATTGTAATTCCAAATAAACGATCAATCTGGTTTACCTATTTGCCTTCCTCAGTGACAATACTGGTGAGAAATAACAACAAATCAGCAATATGCCAGTAAATCAGCAACAACAAATCAGCAAATCAGAAATCCTAAAACAGAAATGAGAAATCAGAAGCCAGATTAACAGAAAGCATTTACCGATTAACAGAAAGCCTAAAACAGATTAACAGAAATGAGAAATCAGAAGTCAGAACTCACTACTCAGTCTGGGCGTCAAGGCGTCGAGCCATAGCCGCGTCGGGTGAGGCGAGCGTCAAAGCCTCAAAGATCGAAATCGAAAGGCCAAAGGCGGAGTCGAAGAGACGAAGACAGACTGGAAGAAGGGAGACGACTGGCGGGCTGGGAGAGAACTGAGAAGGTAAAAAAGGAGGCGGCTGGAAGAGAGCAGATTTTAGAGGCGTCGTTCAGCTTCGGTGACTATTTAGGAGAACAGAGAACGGAGGAGTCTAGGAGAGAAGAGAGAGAACAGAGAAGGGAAAGAATAGAGAAGGGAGGCAGCTGTCTACTGATAGAGAAGGAAGGCGATTGGGAGAGAAGGGAGTTAGGGTTAGAGAGTCGGTGGGAGAGAAAGAGAAGGAGTTGGCTGGGAGAGAGAGAAAAAAGGAGTCGGTTTATGACGGGCTTGACAAAAAACGAGTTTTTTGGCCCATAACTCAATAATATTTGATTTCTGGGCCCCTCTGAACCTGAGGCCCGGCCCTGTCATTCAATCATTGATCTTCCATTCTATTTCTTGATTCTTCTTTCACCACATTTATCAATATCAATGTCCTTCCAACACTAACGGTGGCCACCCGATAATATCAATATCAATGTGAGCAATCTTGCACATTGCAATAACATCATTTTTTACACTTAGCTCAAAGATTTCCTATTGAAAAGTATGGAAAATGCGACATTCCCAATTTTGTTGGTGCGAATTAGAATCCATATCACAATATTAGATCAGAAATCATCTCCCTCAACACAAGTTTCCTTCTAACTTCAAATCAACACAATCATTGGTTCAATAGGAAAGTAAAATCCAGTGACTTTAATCATCTAATGGCCAATAACATCCTAAAAACTTTTTAACTGGTTGCCTACCCTGCGCTACAGTAGACTCGTTGATCTGTTGTCGTCGTTAAAAGAGACATCTAGATTTATATATCATGAGTCAAATTTCCAATTGCCTCAATAACACTCAAATGTCAAATATTGCTAGTCAGCGACTCAGCATCATCTAGTGGTTGAAAGAGAGAGGTAAACTTCCTGGAAATTAGGAGACTTTTTGTTTTAAATCTAGTGGAGGTAACTGAGTAGTAAAACTATTAATAACTGAGATATCTCATGATGTTTAAAATTATGTAGTTTAGCGAGTCATGGTAGTCTGTAAATTTTAAAAGCACTCGATTAATTACAGGAGTTGGATGCCTCGTCATTTTATGCATCAGCTCCATTTGCAGACACTAAATGCTGCCACTTATACGCTACTGAATAAAAAGCCCAATAGTGAAGCCCATTTATGGGAGATAAAAAGGAAACCAAGGCTTAGTAGTGATGTTCAACATCCCTTATTAGTTATTACGTATCAAGTTTGATATAAATATGGGCCGAAAACTTGTGCGTGTGATCCATATCAAGTTGGATTGATCAAATCAGATCAGCATCAAAACCACACAAGTCCATAACGCTAGTTAGCGCTTTCAATGCAACATGTTTTTACGTTTTGTGTTTTGTTTGCGAATGACGTAATGAATTTTGATTGTGTTCAGTAGACGAAATGTTTAGCACAAATTTTCAGATTTTGATCGAGTTAAACGGAACGAAAACATAACAAATTCGTTACGTTTCGTTTTAATTGTTTCTTACGTGTATTATTCTACCTGGCTACAATTTTTTGGATAACAGAGTATTAACAACCTGTAGAGTAATAAAAAATCAAACACTAGCCTCGTAGCCATCGCTCCCTTTCTCCTCTTTCTGTCGCACACGAGATCCTCTCTCTGTACCTTCTTTGATCTCTGATCTCTGCCTCTCTCTCGCACACACGAAATGCATGGTGGTTTATGCAGTAGCTCCGTCGATCCACATGTGATAGTAGCACGACTAATTTGTTCTCCTAATTCCCTTCACACCTAATCATTTCTCGTTGTTTCTCGTAAACCCTAGATATGTAATTCATTTTAATATGCAATATATGTTTGATTTGTGAACACGTAATTTGTAATTTTCAGATTTTTTTCTAATTTTTTGGTTCTGTTGTGCAGTTAGCAGATGTTCAAAAAATTAAACGTTTTTAAGAAGAACCGTTGATCTTTAATCCGACTTTTCACATAAACATGCACAAAGAAGCACAAAAAACAGCACGCAGAGGAAATTTCGTTTCACCCCAACCCTACATTAATCCCATCTCACATTTAGGCAGCGCACTGAATGGAGATACACACACTCAGCCAGAAAACAGGAAGCTTTTCACAAACCTGGCAATACATATAAAGCATTGCTCATTAATGGTGCAAAAACAGCTGAACAAGCTAGCTGACCTATCAGAGTTTACAAACCAGCAGCTGTTATGAATGATTGGCAAACTATCCACTGAAGAAAGAAGACAAAGGAAACAGCATGACCCCATGGAATATCCACTCTGATTTCAAAAATCAAGGCTGAGAACAAGTGCTTCAACTGTCTTCAAAAAGATCACTTTAAGGCTATGTGCAGAAATAATCTTAAATGCTTCTCCTGTGCGATTCTGATGTCTTTTTTTCTGATGGCTCCCTTAGCTTTGATGTCAAGCAGAGCATTTCAGGGACATAATCACTTTAGTAGAGACAAGGCATTCCTGCACCATCCCTTAGCTCTAATGTATTTTTCTTTTCTTTTTCCGATGACTCGCTTAGCTCTGATGTCTAGTGGGACATTTCAGGGACATAATCGCTTTAGTAGAGACAAGGCACCCCCGCACCATCCCTTAGCTCTGATGTACCATGAGCCATGTATGTATACCGTTCTGCATTGCACGCTGATTTGATGTTGTTTATGCTTACAAATGTTTGTGGTGTCTCATAGAATTGAATTGGACACTTGAAATTCAAATTCAAATCAAATCTTTGTTGTTTTGTCCCAAATGTCCTTAACCGTGAAGTTAAATTTAATTAAACTGAAATTCAAACTGTGTCAAACTAAATAAACATTTGCTTGATATTGCTTGATGGTTTAGGAACCTCTCTGGATCGAGGGAGATTTAATCTGAGCCCCAAAACTTAAATTGAAATTCCACTTTCACTGTTTTATCTCAAATGCCTCTAATAGTGAAATAAATCAAATTAAAATCAATTATGGCATGGCAAATGAAATTGAAGGTTGCTGACCAAAAGAAGTTGAATTGAGCCATTTGAAATCAAACTCAAATATCAACTCAAACCAGACCTAAACCAATGAATTCAATCATGCAGATGAAATTGAAATGTAGGAACACCTTAAACATGTTATGAGAATTGAAATTAATCGAATGGAATATTTTAAATCAATTAGATAACTAAAAAGTTTAAAAAATTTGACAAAATTCGATCTTGGACAGGTGCCGAACTTCCACCACCTTAGGTGATCTCTGGCCGCCGACAATGATCCCATTCGACTCTTAACACCCACACGATGTCAATGATGTACTCCATTGAAGTTGCCATGGCCTGTGGCTCACTTGATGTCGAAGTCAAAGCTGTGGGGAGAAATAAGAAGAAGAAGAGAAGAGAGAGAGGGACTATCTATTAAGATCCAATAGTCCAAATTCAGATGCACTGATCAGATCAAACGGCTCAAATTAAATCTCTTTGTATTTTATGTTGTATAATTTTGTAAATATAGCAAATAAAGTCTATAAATTCTTCTAAATTCATGCTCTACATTTCTATATGACATTTTGATATGTTTTGAGCATTTTTCTTTGCTGAAAATTTTAAAAATCAAATAAACATCATTTTCTTTTATTATTAATAAAATAATAAAATTGATAAAAGTCTAAATAAAAATACACAAAAATAGGTCTTTGTATCTAGAGTTCAAAAATCAAAATATAAAATATTTTATCATAAAGATGTTAAAATAAAAAATTATATATTTTCAAGTAAATAAATACCATATTAAAAAGTCTTAAATCAAATTCCATATTTCTGACATAAAAAATAAAAAACCCCAAATTCTCTCTTTAAATGCAAATAAAAGGGATATTTTCTAGATAAAAGTGTATTTTCATAAAATCAAATATAAGAAAATTCCATTCTTTTCTTAAAAATGACAAATATTTCTAAATAAACATATCATGAGAATAAGTGCAAAGGATACTTCTCTCAAAGTATAAATACAACATTATTTTCTGTAAGGAAAATAAAAAAATGTGCTCACAAAATATTGTATTAAATAAATCAAAATTTCTCAAGTAAAGATTTTAAAAGTGAAAATTGTGCGAAAGTCACTTCATACAAAATACTTTTAAACATGTAAATATGAAAGAAATTGCACAAATTCATGAAGCTCTTTTGTGTAAGAGAAAAATACTATAAAGGTCTTGGAATTAAACACATTTTCCAAAAAATCTTTCTCATACATAACATGACAAGAAAATCTCAAGATATAAATAAAATCAAATAAGTCTTATGAAGGAAGGCAATAAACAAATAACTTCAAAAGTCCCATGCATATAAAAGAAAGCATCTCCAAAATATCTAAAGTGCAAAGAAAACATTATAAGTATATAAGACCAAATTCAATGACTTCCTTTATGTACAAAGTCTTGAATAAAAAAAAAATCTTTTATAAGAAAACACATGTCATTTATCAAGGTTGAACACATAAATGAAGAAAATCAAAACACATGCACAAAACAAATCACAAATAAACATATATCCAAACAAATATGAATGAGGAAAAGCAAAAATAATTATTGGAGCAAGATGATAAAAATATTTAGTTAGTAATATCCTTCAAAATGGTCACCATAAAGTATTTAAAATTAATTTGGCACTTTCAAATAAAATCAAATCGGTTTAGAAAGTTGCCTTGTGTCATTCAGTATATCCTTCCCATCACTTGAGAATCATAGGTCTTGAGGACTGAAATAATGCCTTATGTAAATAATGGCAGGGGCTTGCGCCTAATCAGGACAAAAGAACCCAGTACCTCATTGGTCAAAATAAACAAAGCTCAGAACGAATGTGTAGACCCAACCACAAAGAGAGACCACACTCGTTCGGAGTGACCTGTCCATTTTTTCGAAAGAATACGCCTTCTCAGACCGAGGTGATTAAGGGAGCAGAAAGGGCGACCGACACTTTGAAAACATTATTAAGGAACTCGGTTCCATTTGTTGTCATCATGTTCTACGACCTCTCTCATTGAATGAAATAGCCCATAAATCATATCGTGATCGATTGTTCTTATCGACATCGTTAGGGTCCCTATCGATATCTTCAAGCCAGGTTTGCCACGTCGGGGCATTTTTCGCTAATACAACCCAGCCTCATGAGAAATTTTCTCTTTTGATTTTGTTTCATTGCTTGCCTCAAAATCAATGTTAATTTTTTGTTTGTAAATTCTTTTGTGAAACTTTAACATATGTGCCTTGAACAATATCAATGGAAGACATGTCCATCTTGGGTACTCCATCCTAGGTCTGTCTGACTGAAAATCTGCAAGATACTCTTGTGACGATCTAAGAGCACCGTCACAACTCGTGATTTGTTATTCTCGGTGTCAACCAAGGCGAATGCAAGGGGGCACCGACTAATCTTCCGCATCAAATCCACTATAACTAACACATCGACAATTGCATTAATATTATTTCACGAAGCGATCAAATGTGAATCTGATTGGTCTCTTAATGGCCATGATGTCATGTCCTGATTCGATTCCTCTTCTGAATTATAATTTGGATCTTCGAAAGGTGTGAAATTCGTATTCACAAAATCATCATTACCACACGTGTTGCCAATGGGAGTTGCATCTTGGCTTACTAAAATCTCAACCCGTCCCTCCCGATTAATATCATCCAATCCAATATTAAATTCCAAATCCTCAAAATCATCTTATTCTTCTGGGACCGATTGATTTCTATTTGAGGTTGCATTTGGTTAATAACAATTGGTGCGAAATGATGCATCGGACATTCTACTTGCTATTGGCTCAACATATGGGTTTGGAATTTCATAAGCTCGACTACCACTCGCACAACCTTAGTTTAGGGTTTCATGAGCTCGACTACCACTCGCACAATCTTGATTTGTTGTATTTGGAAGAGATTTCAGCTCTACATATAATTCAATCATTGCAAAAGTACATGGTTGGACCGAATGTTTAATCATAAGTCTCCAAGTATCGTTTCTGAAAAGTTGTAACTCAATATAGATCATTACCGAAGGAGTAAGTTGTAATCCGGCATTGAATCTCGTGTTAGAATTTGGGGGGTCCTAAGGTCAAGTGCTAGTGCGGAAGTGTTTACAACAACTACAATTCAAACTTTTAGATCTTAATCATCTAACTAAAATTTCAGCAAGCAAGTACTATGAGCAATTGAGCAAATCAAGATAATAAAGTATAAGTATAATAAAGAGCAAGAGAGATCAAGAGAGCACAAGAACACGCGATATAACATGGTTCGACCTACAAACAAACAAGGCCTACATCCACGTAACTCCCGAAACCAAAACTTTCTCCCAAGACCGATTCCACTAAACAATAAGTGTTCTTTACAATGCAGAACCTATCTTTGGTTTCTTCTCAATAAGCAAACCAATCTTAGATTTTTAAATCTATGCAAGGGCTACACCATTCTACAAGGTAAAATGTCCGACTGACTAAACAATAAAGGACATTGATGCACTACTTGACAACACAATGTAGTGCACCAATGGCTAGAAACTAGCAATTCTCGGATTGACAATTAGATGATTGTAGCTATCCTAATTCTCTCAGATTAGGCAGTTGTAGGAGAAGGCTCTAGTACTCTTTTTGGTGCTCAATTGTATGCTTGAAATCTTGGAGATGGTTTTAGAGATCTCTTCCAGGTTCGTACCTTCAAGGTATATATAGGCTGAGCACTTCTTGAAGTCTTGGAGTCTTGATTTCGGGCCCTTGCGTTAAACTGTATCTCACAACATGTTACAGAATCCATTATAACGGGTTCACAACTTTCCAAAATTTCCCTTTTCTGCTTGAGTCACTAACTTCTGGACCTTCTTGAGCATAAATCCGTTGTGACGGGTCTTTGATGCGTTATAGTAATGCATGCCTCTGGAAATCCTTCACTGCTCCAGCTCTTCTCCTCTTCAACTTGTTATGACGGGTAAGGAACTCGTTGTGACGGGTCTTTGATGCATTACAGTAACGCATGCCTATGAAAATCCTTCACTGCTCTAGCTCTTCTCCTCTTCAACCCGTTGTGACGGGTTGGGCACCCGTTATGACGGGTTAAGCACCTGTTGTGATGAGTTGAGCATGCGTTATGGTAACGCATGACTCTGGAATTGCCCAATTTGCTTTGCTCTTGATGTCTTTGAGTATGTATTGACTTGTACATGCATGTTTGAGCCTTTGCAACATTGATGTGTACATGTTTGAACCTGCATCTCACCAAAACTCAATTATGCAAGGTTAGTACTGATTTATTTTGCAAATTGTCAAACAAGAGATGAGTTTAATCCAACACCTCATTGATATCTTTAAACATGTGTTGAACTCGAAATTTCCATCCATCGATAGAGATCCGTCTCCAATTTAACGAGTGTTATGTCGTCATGCACCGTAAAACTATTGATAGCTTTTTTGGAGTAATGAACACTATGTGGGCCATTTTGGATACATCTTTCGGTGTAAAAACTAACAATAAATATTGTGTGAGTGAGGTTTTGGAGGAGAAATGTGTTATGGTTTAGAATTTGTGGATAAGAAGGACATTTTTTTGGGAAGAAGAGGGAATAAGATGGATGTTTGGAGAGAAGATGAGGAAGTGGGTGACTGTTGGTTTATATTATTCTCCTAGGTGGTTTCTGTGAGTTACCATGTGGGTCATGTATGAATAACAGACTAAAAACTGCAAGTAGGGGCACAAGTAATACCTGTGCCTCTAGATAACTGAAATGTGCAAGCTCTATGTAGTTGTAGCAACAATTTTAAACATCAGGGGCGCAAGTATGGGCCCCACACCTACAAAAGCTCGTGCAAAAGTGTCTGCAAGTCAGAGAAAAATAGAATCTTCTTAAGGGGCAAGTATATTTGCGCTCTTGGCTCTCTGTAAAATTTTTATAATTATTTTGTCCTATCTGTTGATTTTTTTTTGTTCCTTGACCCTCTATATAAATTTCCCTCATATTCGATAACACGGATTTCTCAAGTTCTGTCAAAACTGTAGATGCCCAATCTCTTTTTCCCTCCAAAAGAGGAATTTTTACATAAAGAGTCAGAGAAGTAACTATTTTAAAAGATAGAACCAACTGTCTCTTAAAAATTTCAAAGAGGATGAAGGATGCAATTAATATTTGTGTTTCTAAAGTGTAAAATTTGTATTGCAAACTTAAGAGACATATACGGGATATGGAAAAAAATTGAAAATTTTTAGAATGGCAACCGCACAAGTAATACTTTTGTTCTTGACTCTTTGTGAAATTTTTAGAATGTTTTTTGACCTATCTGTTTAAAATGTTTGTTGTACGGTTCTGCGAAAATTTTCCCCAAAAAGGAAAAGCTATAGTTCGAATGTTCGATCCACTCGAAATTAGAACTAGAACTGAAACCTCTCCAACCCAACCTCAGTGCAAAGAGAAAGATCGACTCTAAGATCGAGAGTCGAGAGAGAAATGGAAGGGACTGACGGACGCGGCGCCCCGACGAAGATCATGGTGGCAGTGAACGAGTCTTCTCTGAAGGGATACCCGCACCCCTCCATTAGTAGTCGCTCCGCCTTCGAATGGACGCTCTCGAAGCTCGTTCGCTCCAATTTCTCTGGATTTAAGCTCTTTTTTCTCCATGTTCAGATCCCAGACGAAGATGGTAAATACCTTTTCCAATCCTTTATTTCTTCATTTCTTCTCGTCTCAGTTTCTTATGATGATTGTTTGTATCGTTAGCAAATCAATAGCTTGGATAATTGGATTTTGGGTTTGTCGTTGCTATATTTCTTAAATTATTGTAAAAACCTAAAATCTTCGATTGTTGTTAGACAATTCAATATGAAATCATCAGCATACACCACGTTTTGGTTGGAACAAGCCTTATCAGTTCAGTAGACTAGTAGAGGATAATACTAAATACAAAGTAACCCAATATAATACAGCCCTGACGAATGGAATTTGATAAAATACCCAATTGGTGTTCAGACTGGGAAACAAAATTGGAGCGTTTAGCCAATCTATTTCCCATAAAATATGCCATGTATTCTAAATAATCAATTATAGCTTAGTTTTGCTACTGTTGTATCGTTCCCCTTTGTCATTAGGATTTGATGACATAGATAGCATATACGCATCTCCTGAGGATTTTAGGAGTATGAAGCAGAGAGATAAGATTAGAGGCCTCCATTTACTTGAATTCTTTGTCAATCACTGCCATCAGCTTGGGGTAATTTCTCTCCAAGTTCTATTTTATTTATTGTTTAGATTTCTACCTGTATGCTGTATTAAAAATCTCAATGCCTTTGGGGATATTTTTATGCAAAACTCAAGGGGTCTACACTACATAATATCGAGAAATATATCTTATATCGAAAGATGAATACGATAGTTGATCGGTATCTGATTTTGGTTTTGAGTGGCTCTCCAAATTTACTTCTAGACCAGGTAATTGATACTAACAATCGGTTTACAACTTGCTTTTGACTTTATTTTTTTTCGTTGAAAAGATAAATTGCGAGGCTTGGGTAAGACATGGAGACCCAAAAGAAGTGATTTGTAGTGAGGTAAAGCGGGTCCAACCTGATATGTTGGTTGTTGGTTCTCGTGGCCTTGGTCCCTTTCAAAGGTAGTTGATATAGTTTTAAAATTTAAATCCTATAAAATTGTGGTGTTCCTCTTTGGATAGTACCAAATCAATATGCCTTGATTCTGTTTCTTTCCTTTGTGGTGATTATTGTCTAGTTAGACCTTGAACCAAGTCTTAGACCTCATTATTTAATTTTGGAGGTCTAGAAAGATACCTGAAAGCAACTTCTGATTATTATTTATGAATAAAGAATGTGAAATATAGATAAGGGCACTCTCTAGATAATCATAACTTCCTTTTTCTTTTTATTGTCTGGTGAGGATTTATAAATGAAAATTTGTATGTATTCTGTACTCTGCTAATTGTTTAGAAGAAAAGGAAACATGTCTAGTACAACTAATGAAGTAACCAACACTCCATCTGAGATATCATGTATTAGGACCCAATGATATACTTTTCTTGAAAGCAATAGGCAATGCTAGATTTTATTAAATAATTAATAATGTTACATGGTGGAGTTTATTTACATTGGAGATATAATAATAATTAAGCATTCACCATTAATTATCACAACCATGATATTTTGGATCCACATACAAAATCCCTATGAAAGAGTAGGCCGTAGATGACCCTCTTGAAAGGCCTAACTTGCTAGAGCACCCTGGATTCTCTAACTCCTTTTGATAGAACCTAATGTTGTTTCTTGTTTTTATTTATTTAATTTTCTATATTTGCAAAAATTCTAGGGTTTTTGTTGGTACTGTTAGCGAGTTCTGTGTGAAGCATGCTGATTGCCCAGTGATCACCATAAGACGCAAAGCCGATGAATGCCCACAAGATCCAGTTGATGACTAGCCAATGAAGTCCAGTGAGAGGACATTCTCTCTCTCTCAACTCCTGTATGTATGTAAAACTAGACAATTTTTTGTGATCAATATGGCATGGCATGGTATGATGTGTTAGTTTGTACCGGTGAATGTATCAGTGTTATTTTGCTGGATTTGCAAAGAATATCTCTGTGAAACAATTTTCATAATATCTTAATTTGTGGTATTGATTTGGTTAAAAAATATATGTTTCTTATTGAATTTTTGAACTTTTATAATAAATAGGCAGCTAACTTTGGGTAACAAACTGATAGAATATATCTACATTCACTGGAAGGTGCCGTGGTTTCTCATATAAGGAACTTAAATTAGGGTTTACCTTGGTACATCCCTTATATCAAATGAATCAATATAACGCAAATCCATCATCAAATGGCAATCTAGATCCAACTTCCCCTCTAATTTAGAAAGAAAGAAATTACAAAGAAGCAAACAAAATAAAAAAAACAAAATAATGAAGTAAGAGGAAACCAGAATGAAATATTCTGGTAGTCACTTTGCATCATAGATGCAATGCAACATATATAATCTTCTGTCATGCATTACATATTTTTCCCTGGTAATCTCCTCCCTCCCATCTCTGGATGTATGAGATTACCTCCATACGGTCTTGGCGCCCCTCTAATTTCCTTATTCATAGAAGATGTAACAGTTGGAAACTTGATCTCAATATCACCTTTTCTTGTCTGAGAAATCTCAGTCGGTTTTACCATTGTAAAATCTATTCCAATCACTTTTCCACCCTTCTCTATGTCACTCTCTGAGTCATAAGACCTATCTGTCAGGTCTAACTTTGACCGCGACATGCGGCGGCTACAGAACCGACTGATCAACCAAGCAACGATAGCCAAAAATGCAATCACAGACAACACGGCAAGAACCGGCCCAAAGGAGCCCTTTGAGTTGGATGGTGGATGTGTCGGGATGATATTTGGGTATTCCATTGGTTGAGTGAATGTTGACATTAGTGTAGCTCTCTCTGTCTACCTGTGTGTGTGTTTCTATGTTTAGTGTAGCAGTTAAAGAGGAGTTTGTTCCTAATGTTAGTATAGGAAGCAAAGAGAGTAACTTCTCTAAGGTTGAAATCCTTCTCTCTCTCTCTCTCAAAACTCATGCAAGGAAAGTATTGGCTCTTGTAAGAATGAATCTCTATTCTTTTGAAATAAAAGGGGGCCATGCATGCATGGTGATTCTGATTTTTGAGTGAGGGGCCTCTCTTTTGAATGCTTGGGAAGGTGAGAAAGGCAATTGCTTTGTACTTTGGGCCCCTCTCCTTTGATTTGTTTGTAAGAGAATATTGGTACAAGGGTCTTGTTTTCTTTAAAAGGAGAGAAAAGAAGAAATTTTGCATTGGATCAAAGCAAATTGCAGATGAAACAGTTAATCGATGCAACTTTATTGCGATTCGCTCTAATCAGAAATTATTACAAAGTTCTGGCCTGGTTCAGTACAGTTATTTGAAAATATTATTCTTTTTAAACAAGTTTTAACATTAACATGTAGTATATACTACTGGTACAACCTGTATTGCTTGTTGGGATCCTTCAATTTGAAATTGTAAATACTTTATCTTGCTGATGTATACCAAATTTTTGAGACTACAATCCTTAAACCCCCCTACCATGTATTTATTCCACTGATCTCATCTAATATGACTATATGAGCTTATTTATTTTAATTTGCCTGTTGGAAGAGAACATATTTATGATCTGTTCTATTAAAAAAACCTTCAAATTTACCCCTTAATAATCCATCATAAACCAACATATCCAGATCTAAATGCCAAAATATTGCTTCAAAAAACTCAAAATTTTGCTTATGAACCCTGTGGCATGTATTTTCTAAGCATCCAAGTAGCATGTCACTGCGTCATAGAACAAGGTTCTGCCTGATTATTGTTTGTTTTAAGATCAGGTGGTTTTATCTGATAAGCCACCAAGTTGCTGGCATTGCAGCACCTATATGCCACCAAGTTGTTGGTAAATAGAATTAAAACTATTTTAATTTTTATAATCATAGGAGGCATCTGACATCTGCACAATGATCATTCAATTGCACAGATGATGTTGTACTATACAATACCACGATTCACTAAATTATTTTAGTCGTGATCAATTTCAAAGTACGTGTGTGTCATCCTTGCAAACTTAATCATTTCCTGATCTTAGGCAAATTTATCAAATATAATTACTATTGTAATCATACTGCACGCAGATAATCCAACTCTATCAAGGGGCCCAGTGATACTGTAACTCGTATAGAGATACGAGGGACAACAGTACGTTTGGTAAATCATAAATTAAGTACTTTGACCGGAATCACTCATAAATTAAGTACTCGGGCATGAAACACTTAGAGTGGTATCTATGCTTCTGTGTTGTGTTTTAATGAATGATTACAACAATTAAATGAAGTACTAGGAGAAGAAACTCCTCTCGTGTTAAGATATGATGCGTTGTGGAGTTTTCTTGAAAGATTGACACTCATAAATTAAGTACTCTGATAAGAAACACCTCTTATCATGCTTTGTGGTGTTTTCTTTAATGGTTACCATTCATAAATGAAGTACTTTGATCAAAATCACTCATAAATTAAGTACTCGGACATGAAACACCTAGAGTGGTACCTATGCTTCTTCGTTGTTATTTAATGAATGTTTACAACACTTAAATAAAGTACTCGGAGAAGAAACTCCTCTCGTGGTAAGATATGACGCGTTGTGGAGTTATCTTGAAAGGTTACCACTCATAAATGAAGTACACTGATAAGAAACACTTCTTAATATGATATGACACTTTGTGGTGTTTTCTTTAATGGTTACCATCCATAAATGAAGTACACGAAGAAGAAACTCTTCTCGTACCAAGATATGATGATTTGTAGAGTGTTCTTGAAAGGTTAGCACTCAAAAATGAAGTACAATGATCAGAATCACTTCTTAGTAGGATATGATGCTTTGTGGTATTTTCTTTAACGGTTACCACCCATAAAAGAAGTACTTAGATAAGAAACACTTCTCGTAGTAGGGTAAGATGCTTTATGATGTTTTATTTAATGGTTGTTAACCATAAATGAAGTACTTTGATGGAAATCACTTATAAATTAAGTATCCGTGCATGAAACACTTAGAGTGGTATCTATGCTTCTTTGTTGTGTTTTAATGAATGGTTACAACACTTAAATGAAATACTCGGAGAAGAAACTAATCTCGTGGTAAGATATGATGCGTTGTGGAGTTTTCTTGAAAGGTTAACAATCATAAATGAAGTACTTTGATCAGAAACACTTTTTAGTAGGATATGATGCTTTGAGGTGTTTTCTTTAATGGTTACCACTCATAAATGAAGTACACGAAGAAGAAACTATTTTCGTAGTAAGATATGATGCTTTGTAGAGTGTTCTTAAAAGATTAGCACTCATAAATGATGTACGATGATCAAAATCACTTCTTAGTATGATATGATGCTTTATGGTGTTATCTTTAATGGTTACCACCCATAAAAGAAATACTTAGATAAGAAATACTTCTCGTAGTAGGGTAAGATGCTTTGTGATGTTTTATTTAATGGTTGCTACCCATAAATGAAGTACTTTGATCGGAATCACTCATAAATTATGTACTCGGGCATGAAACACTTAGAGTGATATCTATGCTTCTTCGTTGTGTTTTAATTAATGTTTACAACACTTAAATGAAGTACTCGGAGAAGAAACTCCTCTCGTAGTAAGATTTGATGCGTTGTGGAGTTTTTTTGAAAGGTTACCACTCATAAATTAAGCACACTAATAAGAAACACTTGTTAATAAGATATGATACTTTGTGGTATTTTCTTCAATGGTTACCACCCATAAATGAAGTACTCGAAGAAGAAACTCTTTTCGTAGTAAGATATGATGCTTTGTAGAGTGTTCTTAAAAGGTTAGCACTCATAAATGAAGTACTATGATCAGAATCACTTCTTAGTATAATATGATGCTTTTGGGGAATTTATCTTGAAATGTTACCACTCATAAATTAACTACTATTATCAGAAACACTTTTTAGAAGGATATGATGCTTTGTGGTGTTTTCTATAATGGTTACCACCCATAAATGAAGTACTTTGATCGGAATCACTCGTAAATTAAGTACTCGGGCATGAAACACTTAGAGTGGTATCTATGCTTCTTTTGTTGTGTTTTAATGAATGGTTACAACACATAAATGAAGTACTCGGAGAAGAAACTCCTCTCATGGTAAGATATGATGCATTTTGGAGTTTTCTTGAAAGGTTATCAATCATAAATGAAGTACTCAGATCATAAACACTTTTTAGTAGGATATGATGCTTTATGGTGTTTTCTTTAATAGTTACCACCAATAAATGAAGTACTCGAAGAAGAAATTCTTTTCGTAATAAGATATGATGCTTTGTAGGGTGTTTTTAAAAGATTAGCACTCATGAATGAAGTACTATGAACATAATCACTTCTTAGTAGGATATGATACTTTGTTGTGCTTTAATGTTTACCACCCATAAAAGTAGTACTTAAATAAGAAACACTTCTCGCAGTAGGGTAAGATGCTTTGTGATGTTTTATTTAATTGTTGCTACCCATAAAGGAAGTACTTTGATCGGAATCACTCGTAAATTAAGTACTCGGGCATGAAACACTTAGAGTGGTATCTATGCTTCTTTGTTGTGTTTTAATGAATGGTTACAACACTTAAATGAAGTACTCGGAGAAGAAACTCCTCTCGTGGTAAGATATAATGCGTTGTGGACTTTTCTTGAAAGGTTGACACTCATAAATGAAGTACTTTGATAAGAAACACATCTTATTAGGATATGATGCTTTGTGGTCTTTTCTTTAATTGTTCTTACCCATAAATGAAGTACTTTGATCGGAATCGCTCATAAATTTAGTACTCGGACATGAAACACCTAGAGTGGTATCTATGCTTATTCGTTGTGTTTTAGTGAATGTTTACAACACTTAGATGAAGTACAAGGAGAAGAAATGATGCGTTTGTGGTGTTTTCTTGAAAGGTTACCACTCATAAATGAAGTACACTTCTTAATAGGATATGATGCTTTGTGCTTTTTTCTTTAACGGTTACCAACCATAAAAGAAGTACTTAGATAAGAAACACTTCTCGTAGTAGGGTAAGATGCTTTATGATGTTTTATTTAATGGTTGTTAACCATAAATGAAGTACTTTGATCGAAATCACTTATAAATTAAGTACTCGTGCATGAAACACTTAGAGTGGTATCTATGCTTCTTTGTTGTGTTTTAATGAATGGTTACAACACTTAAATGAAATACTCGGAGAAGAAACTAATCTCGTGGTAAGATATGATGCGTTGTGGAGTTTTCTTGAAAGGTTAACAATCATAAATGAAGTACTCTCATCCGAAACACTTTTTAATAGGATATGATGCTTTTTGGTGTTTTCTTTAATGGTTACAACCCATAAATGAAGTACTCGGTAAAAAAAACTCTTTTTTTAGTAAGATATGATGCTTTGTTGGGTGGTCTTGAAAGGTTGGCACTCATAAATGAAGTACTATGATCTGAATCAGTTTTTAGTAGGATATGATGCTTTGTGGTGTTTTCTTTAACGGTTACCACCCATAAAATAAGTACTTAGATAACAAATACTTCTCGTAGTAGGATAAGATGTTTTATGATGTTTTATTTAATGGTTGCTACCCATAAATGAAGTACTTTGATTGGAATCACTCATAAATTAAGTACTCGGGCATGAAACACTTAGAATGATATCTATGCTTCTTTGTTGTGTTTTAATGAATGATTACAACACTTAAATGAAATACTCGGAGAAGAAACTCCTCTCGTGTTAAGATATGATGCGTTGTGGAGTTTTCTTGAAAGGTTAACAATCATAAATGAAGTACTCTCATCCGAAACACTTTTTAATAGGATATGATGCTTTTTGGTGTTTTCTTTAATGGTTACAACCCATAAATGAAGTACTCGGTAAAAAAAACTCTTTTTTTAGTAAGATATGATGCTTTGTTGGGTGGTCTTGAAAGGTTGGCACTCATAAATGAAGTACTATGATCTGAATCAGTTTTTAGTAGGATATGATGCTTTGTGGTGTTTTCTTTAACGGTTACCACCCATAAAAGAAGTACTTAGATAACAAATACTTCTCGTAGTAGGATAAGATGTTTTATGATGTTTTATTTAATGGTTGCTACCCATAAATGAAGTACTTTGATCGGAATCACTCGTAAATTAAGTACTCTGACATTAAACACCTAGAGTGGTATCTATGCTTCTTTGTTGTGTTTTAATTAATGTTTACAACACTTAAATGAAGTATTCGGAGAAGAAACTCCTCTCGTGGTAAGATATGATGCGTTGAGGTGTTTTCTTGAAAGGTTACCACTCATAAGTGAAGTACACTGACCAGAAACACTTCTTAATAGGATATGATGCTTTGCGGTGTTTTCTTTAATGATTACCACCCATAAATGAAGTACACAAAGAAGAAACTCTTTTCGTAGTAAGATATGATGCTTTGTAGAGTGTTTTTGAATGGTTAGCACTCAAAAATTAAGTACTATGATCAGAATCACTTCTTAGTAGGATATGATGTTTTGTGATGTTTCTTTAATGATTATCACCCATAAATGAAGTACATGAAGAAGAAACTCTTTTCGTAGTAAGATATGATGCTTTGTAGAGTGTTTTTGAAAGGTTAGCACTAAAAAATGAAGTACTATGATCAGAAACACTTTTAAGTAGGATATGATGCTTTGTGGTGTTTTCTTTAATGATTACCACCCATAAATGAAGTACACGAAGAAGAAACTCTTTTCGTAGTAAAATATGATGCTTTGTAGAGTGTTTTTGAATGGTTAGCACTAAAAAATGAAGTACTATGATCAGAATCATTTTTTAGTAGGATATGATGCTTTGTGCTGTTTTCTTTAATGATTACCACCCATAAATGAAGTACACGAAGAAGAAACTCTTTTCGAAGTAATATATGATGCTTTGTAGAGTGTTTTTGAATGGTTAGCACTCAAAAATGAAGTACTATGATCAGAATCACTTCTTAGTAGGATATGATGCTTTGTGGTGTTTTCTTTAATGATTACCACCCATAAATGAAGTACACGAAGAAGAAATCTTTTCGTTGTAAAATATGATGCTTTGTAGAGTGTTTTTGAATGGTTAGCACTAAAAAATGAAGTACTATGATCATAATCACTTCTTAGTAGGGTATGATGATTTGTGGTGTTTTCTTTAATGGTTACCACCCATAAAAGTAGTACTTATATAAGAAACACTTCTCTTAGTAGGGTAAGATGCTTTGTGATGTTTTATTTAACGGATGCTACCCATAAAAGAAGTACGTTGATCGAAATCACTCATAAATTAAGTAGAATATGATGCTTTTGGGGAATTTATCTTGAAAGGTTACCACTCATAAATTAACTACTATTATCATAAACACTTTTTAGAAGGATATTATGCTTTGTGGTGTTTTCTTTAATGGTTTAATGGTTACCACCCATAAATGAAGTACTTTGATCGGAATCACTCGTAAATTAAGTACTCGGGCATGAAACACTTAGAGTGGTATATATGCTTCTTTTGTTGTGTTTTATTGAATGGTTACAACACTTTAATGAAGTACTCGGAGAAGAAACAACTCTCGTGGTAAGATATGATGCGTTGTGGAGTTTTCTTAAAAGGTTAACAATCATAAATGAAGTACTCTGAACTGAAACACTTTTTAGTAGGATATGATGGTTTGTGGTGTTTTCTTATATCGTTACCACCCTTAAATGAAGTACTCGAAGAAGATACTCTTCTCATGGTAAAATATGATGCTTTGGGGAGTGTTCTTGAAAGGTTACAACTCATAAATGAAGTAATTTGATTAGAAACACTTCTTAGTAGGATTAGATGCCTTGTGGTGTTTTCTTTAATGATTCCCACCCATAAATGAAGTACTCCGATAATAAACACTTCTCGCAGTTGGATAATATGATTTGTGATGTTTTAATGAATGGTTACCACCCATAAATGTAGTACATTGATCGGAATCTGTAACATCCCACAGTTATTTGAATATATTTTGGTATGTTTTATTTGGACCAACTTGTAATTAAAGATGTTATAAGACTTAAAGTGTAACATGAGACATTTAATCTATTAAGCACTAAGGACCTTTTCAAAAGAGATGAAACTTTTCAAGGGGACTTTTGTGAAAATCCAATAAAAAGGTTAATAAACAGCAATCTCCTTTTCTGGAGCATTCCACCGCTGCACCTCTTCCCATTTTGTTTCTTTTTGTTCCTAGCGAACCAAGAGAGGCGGAAATCCTCCTTGTGAATGGCTGTGTTGCTCCACCGAAGCCACAAGAAGGCATCAAAGCAATTGTTTGCCTCTATCTAATATCTTTCCTGATAGTTCCTTTCTTTGTTTCTCTCTTTGCTGATGTGAGTCGAAGGAAGAGGAGAAGAATAATACGGATGGGCGCTGCCTCCATCATCGTGACAATAAGCAAGGCAATCTCCCTTTCTCATTTTCTAAGTTCACCATGGTGTTAATTGATTTCTCCTTGCTCTCAAACTCAAGCTAAGGTTTCATTATTCTATCTTTCTTAAGCAAATCTGAATTGTACTTGTTCTTTTCTAGTGGGCGAAAATAGGAAATATATGTTAATTACTCTCTTTATTCATGAGTTAATTATTGATAAGTTGGTTAATTGAAACTTCCAAGAGGAGTATGAACTTCCAACATTTTCTCGCTCGACATAACTCGCCATCCACATTTCTCGACAAGAGCGCTTGAGACTACAGAATGACTACAACCCGTGTCAATAAAAACATAAGCTGGATGTCCGGAAATACAAAGAGTACCTGCCATCAGATCTGTCTGCTGATCTGTCTTCTCCTCCCCAACTACCTCTTGTTGCGACTCAACCGTAGTCACTGCATGAACTGCAATCGGCCCTCCAGATCGTCCTCCCCTCCGAGGAAGTAAACCCCTGCCTCTGAATGGGGGTACGCCACGTCCTCGACCTGCCACTGATCCTGTGTTGCTATAGCCTGGAAAACTCTGTCGCTGCTTAGGGCAGTCTCGTGCCCAATGATCACCACTACCACAATTGAAGCAAGTACCTTTTAAATATCGGCACTCTGATTCTGGATGTGGTTTCCTACATCTACGGCACCACGATATACTTGGTGAGCTCGAACTGGTCCTTGTCCCTGGTGTTGTCGAAGTTTGGGAAGCTGACCTTGGTGGCTGTGCAACACGTACAGGCTGACTCTGACGCATCGGTCTATCCATCCTCGCCTTTACATTTCTTTCATTTATTTGTTGAGATCTTCTCTGATGATGTACCTCAACCTGCTCAGCATACTCCATCAAAGCTTGTATCCCAACCACTGTAGGACTGTCCACCATTATCGCAATTTCTGGATCCAAGCCCTCAACATACTGTCGCTTGTAGCGGTGTGCATCATTCCGAATATTCGGTGCGTATCGAGACAAACTCAAGAACAAGTTGTTGTACTCAGCTATCGAATGATTGGACTGGCGAAGATTTATGAACTGCCTTCGTAGTGCCTCTTGATGTATCGTGCCCAAATAGCGGCGAGTAAACTGCTCCTCGAACCACTCCCAGGGAATCCTCGGTGCATCCCCCTGGAAATTGTTTTTGACGCCATCCCACCAAAACCGAGCAGTGCTCTCCAACTGATGTTTTGCCAACTCAGTTTTATCCTCGTCAGGCGCTCGGCATAATATCAACTTCGTCTTTATCCCGGCAAGCCATTCTTCAGCTGCGGTATAACCTCCACTCCCGTCAAACTTAGGAGGTCCTAATCGCATGAAAGAGTCGTATAGTTGTCGAAAGTGATCTCCTGCACCACCCTGATTAGCCGCAAGGTTCGGCCTATTCTGATCTGCCGCTTGACGACCTCGCTCATATGCGGCTATCAACCGCTCGTCTATTTCTCTTTGTCGTTGCGCTTTAGCAGCCGCAACTGCAGTAGCAGCAGCAGCACCCTCACGTGCCTCACGATTCTCAACCTGCGATTCGGGTGCACGTTCATGTGTTCGTTGTCCTCCACGACGTCTCGTACTTTGATCCATGTCACTAACTATCTATATAAACAAAAATATTACTACAAAGTTAGTTTAAATGACATTCATATTTATAAAAGAAATACTTACTTCATTCGTCTTTACCCAGTCGCATATCACTCACGCATCCTATCCAGTCTGGTTTTTTGGTAAACCTTAGCTCTGATACCACAAAAAGGACTGTCACACCCCGAAACATAGGGCATGACATCCCCGCCACGAATACATGAACCACATGTACTCGTAAGGCTAACAATCAAACATAAACACTATAACATGTACAATTCACATAATCATAATACCATTTCAGATGCACAATACTAGAAAGATATATAACAAGAAACGATCATATACCACAACAAAGGTTTTACAAGTATTCATATACAACAAAGGTACTGCATGAAATCGGAATTTTCACAAGTATCACAACACAAAAGATGTGAAACCCCGATGCACAAAATATACACACTGATATAGTATTATGATTCATACAAAAAGGTCAAAAGGCCTACTCGACAACTATCTCGTCTTACACATCGAACCCAATACCTGCAAAAAAAAAATGTATAAACAACGTAGTGAGAAATATAATTTCCCAGTGCGATATTTAGTTTTACTTTCGTATATACAAGAAATCATGTACCTGAAACTTATTATCCACAATATGCAAAGATAATGATCATATAACAATATAATAAATGAAAACGATTATCAAACAATAAGATGAGAAAGAAGCGTAACATGTCTCGAGTATATTTGGTATCAAGCGGTTCTTACAATACAAACTATAATAATATAGGTCTGGTAGTTCAATTCAGATTTCATATCAATTCACATCCTTTCGAAACATTTCATAGTTCAAACAATCACATATCAAAATCATTTTTGACCCAACGTCTCATCGTTAGGTCCAATTAAGTAATATATTCCCCTTTCCCAATCGGTACTGGGCACAATAGGGGACAGTTTCTATATGCCCATAAAGATCCTGTTTTGCGAAGTCAGGTTGCGATCCTCGTCATTCGTATATTACCTTTCCTTTTACCAAAATTCCATATCATTCCAGAATATCAAAAACGGAGAACAAGCAATATAGGTAACCGGACAAAATGATAACTCCATTATGCAATACAAGTAGTCAATATAATCATGAATGATGAATTTCCAAAATATGCAATTCAATCGAATATCAAAATGCAACATATCATATTCACATTTCAGTATCAAACCTCTTGTAACTCCGAAAGTAAAACTACGCACCTTACGAGTAGTCGTTGCATATCGAATCGCTAAGCGTCTGTATTCAATCTTTCCTGATCCCCCGTAAATCTACCTAAACCAAGATAATAACATTTTTTAGTTTTGCTAATATTTTCGTTCTTCTTTTTAAGACTTTAAACTATAGATTTTAATTGATCTTAAATGGAGATTGGATGTAAACATCAAGGCATATATACCTTTGAATTGGTTCTTAACTAATATAACCTTTCAATTAGACCCAATATAGTCTCTTTGAAGCAATTCACAACATGAACTTAATCAAATACCACATGCTTACAACATGCTTCTACACAAGTATGGTTTAGTTATTTGGTGCACATGAACCCTCAATTTACAATTTATATAACAATACAAATCACCTATGTTGCATAATTAGGTTGCATACTTATTTTCATTTGGTTAAATCAACCATTAATTAATTCCACCTTTTGTTTACCATTCTCACGGCAAGGAAAAGAGAAGAAAATACCAAAGCAAGAAGTGAGAAGAATATTCATAAAACTTCCATCACCTTGATGGTGTGAACACACTAAGCACAAAAAAATGTGGCTTTGACTTCACCCACGGCAAGAGAGAAGGAAGAAGGAATCTTTTTGGTTTCTTTGTTGACCCACGACAAAGAACAAGGAAAGAAAATGATGGTGTGAACACAAGTACCAAAGAGTGTATATTTTCTTGTGCTTTGATTTTTCCCACGGCAAAGAAGAGAACAAATGAAATTGTTTGGTTTGTTACCCCACGGCAAGAAGAAAGAAAGGTAAAAGAAAGAAATAGATGGCGGTAAGAAGGGTCTAGAGCAAGGAAAATAAGTTGTTTAATTGGTCTTTAGCAATTTACCCCTTGTAACTTTTCAAATTATATAAAGGTCCTTGGCTCATAAATGCATTAAATGTCCTACTACAACACAATTTATTACTACTTCATTCTTTTAATTGTTTACTAATGTTTTCTTTAATTATTTACTATAACAGGTTACAACCTTAATTATATATGATGCTTTGTGGTGTTTTTTTAATGGTTACCACCCCAATTGAAGTTCTCGAAGAAGAAACTCTTTTCTTTGTAAGATATGATGCTTTGGGGTTGTGTTCTTGAAAGGTTACAACTCATAAATGAAGTACTCTGATTAGAAACACTTCTTATTAGGATAAGATGCTTTGTGGTGTGTTCTTTATTGGTTACCACCCGTAAATGAAGTACTCCGATAAAAACACTTCTTGCAGTTGGGAAAGTTGATTTGTGATGTTTTAATGAATGGTTACCACCCATAAATGAAGTACTTTGATCGGAATAACTCATAAATGAAGTACTCGGGCATGAAACACTTAGAGTGGTATCTATGCTTCTTTGTTGTGTTTTAATGAATGGTTATAACACTTAAATGAAGTATTCGGAGAAGAAACTACTCTTGTGGTAAGATTTGAAGCGTTATGGAATTTTCTTTAAAGTTTACCACTCATAAATTAACTACTATGATCCGAAACACTTCTTAGTAGGACATGATGCTTTGTCGTGTTTTCTTTAATGATTCCCACCCATAAATGAAGTACTTTGATCGGAATCACTCATAAATTAAGTACTCGGACATTAAACACCTAGAGTGGTATCTATGCTTCTTCATTGTGTTTTAATGAATGTTTACAACACCTAAATGAAGTATTCGGAGAAGAAACTCCTCTCGTGGTAAGATATGATGCGTTGTGGTGTTTTCTTGAAAGGTTACCACTCATAAGTGAAGTACACTGATTAGAAACACTTCTTAATAGGATATGATGCTTTGTGTTGTTTTCTTTAATGATTAACACCCATAAATGAAGTACACGAAGAAGAAACTCTTTTCTTAGTAAAATATGATGCTTTGTAGAGAGTTTTTGAAAGGTTAGCACTAAAAAATAAAGTACTATGATCAGAATCACTTCTTAGTAGGATATAATGCTTTGTGGTGTTTTCTTTAATGGTTACCACCCATAAATGATGTACTCGAAGAAGAAACTCTTTTCTTAGTAAGATATGATGCTTTGTAGAGTGTTCTTGAAAGGTTAGCACTAAGAAATGGAGTACTATGATCAGAATCACTTCTTAGTAGGATATGATGTTTTGTGGTGTTTTCTTTAATGTTATCACCCATAAATGATGTACTCGAAGAAGAAACTCTTTTCTTAGTAAGATATGTTGTTTTGTAGAGTGTTCTTGAAAGGTTAGCACTAAGAAATGGAGTACTATGATCAGAATCACTTCTTAGTAGGATATGATGTTTTGTGGTGTTTTCTTTAATGGTTACCACCCATAAAAGAAGTACTTAGATAAGAAACACTTCTCTTAGTAGGGTAAGATGCTTAGTGATGTTTTATTTAACGGCTGCTACCGATAAAATAAGTACTTTGATCAAAATCACTCATAAATTAAGTACTCGGGCATGAAACACTTAGAGTGGTATCATTGCTTCTTTTGTTGTGTTTTAAAAAATGGTTACAACACTTAAATGATGTACTCGGAGAAGAAACACCTCTTGTGGTAAAATATGATGCGTTGAGGATTTTTCTTGAAAGGTTAACAATCATAAATGAAGTCCTCTGATCTGAAACACTTTTTAGTAGGATATGATGATTTGTGGTGTTTTCTTTAATAATTCCCACCCATAAATGAAGTACTCGGAGAAGATACTCTTCTCATGGTAAGATATGGGGCTTTGGGGAGTGTTCTTGAAAGGTTACAACTCATAAATGAAGTACTTTGATTAGAAACACTTCTTAGTAGGATAAGATCCTTTGGGTTGTGTTCTTTTTTGGTTACCACCCATAAATGAAGTACTCCGATAAGAAACACTTCTCGCAGCTGGGTAATATTATTTGTGATGTTTTAATGAATGGTTACCACCCATAAATGAAGTACATTGATCGGAATCACTCATAAATGAAGTACTCGGGCATGATACACTTAGAGTGGTATCTATGCTTTTTTGTTGTGTTTTAATGAATGATTACAATTAAATGAAATACTCGGAAAAGAGACTTCTCTTGTGGTAGGATATGATGCGTTGTGAAATTTCTTGAAAGGTTACCACTCATAAATTAAATATTATGATCAGAAACACTTCTCGCAGTATGATAAGATGTTATGTGATGTTTTTTTTAATGGTTACCACCCATAGATAAAGTACTTTGTTCAGAATCACACATAAATTAAGTACTCGGACATGAAATACCTAGAGTGGTATCTATTTCTTCTTCGTTGTGTTTTAATGAATGTTTACAATACTTAAATGAAGTACTCGGAGAAGAAACTCCCCTCGTTGTAAGATATGATGCGTTGTGGTGTTTTTTGAAAGGTTACCAATCATAAATTAAGTACACTTATAAGAAACACTTCCAAATTAGATATGATGCTTTGTGGTGTTTTCTTAAATGATTACCACCCATAAATAAAGTACTCGAAGACGAAACTCTTTTCATAGTAAATATGATGCTTTGTAGGGTATGAAAAACTTATAGTGGTATCGATGCTTCTTTTGTTGTGTTTTAAAGAATGATTACAACACTTAAATGATGTATTCGGAGAAGAAACACCTCTCGTGGTAAGATATGATGCGTTGGGGATTTTTCTTTAAAGGTTAACAATCATAAATGAAGTACTATGATCTGAAACATTTTTTAGTAGGATATGATATTTTGTGTTGTTTTCTTTAATGATTCCCACCCATAAATGAAGTACTCGGAGAAGATACTCTTCTCATGGTAAGATATGGAGCTTTGGGGAGTGTTCTTGAAAAGTTACAACTCATAAATGAAGTACTCTGATTAGAAACACTTCTTAGTAGGATAAGATACTTTGGGTTGTGTTCTTTTTTGGTTACCACCCATAAATGAAGTACTCCGATAAGAAACACTTCTCGCAGCTGGGTAATATGATTTGTGATATTTTAATGAATGGTTACCACCCATAAATGAAGTACATTGATCGGAATCACTCATAAATGAAGTACTCGGGCATGAAACACTTAGAGTGGTATCTATGCTTCTTTGTTGTGTTTTAATGAATGGTTACAACACTTTAAATGTAATACTCGGAGAAGAGACTCCTCTTGTGGTAGGATATGATGAGTTGTGGAATTTTCTGGAAAGGTTACTACTCATAAATTAACTACTATGATCAGAAACACTTCTCGCAGTTGGGTAAGATGCTTTGTGATGTTTTATTTAATGGTTACCACCCATAAATGAAGTACTTTGATCGGAATCACACATAAATTAAGTACTCGGACATGAAATACCTAGAGTGGTATCTATTCTCTTCGTTGTGTTTTAATTAATGTTTACAACTCTTAAATGAAGTACTAGGAGGAGAAACTCCCCTCGTGGTAAGATATGATGCGTTGTGGTATCTATTCTTCTTCGTTGTATTTTAATTACCATAATTACCACTCACAAATGAAGTACACTGATCATAAACACTTCTTAATTATATATGATGCTTTGTGGTGTTTTCTTTAATGGTTACCACCCCCAATTAAAGTTCTCGAAGAAGAAACTCTTTTCTTTGTAAGATATGATGCTTTGGGGAGTGTTCTTGAAAGGTTACAACTCATAAATGAAGTACTCTGATTAGAAACACTTCTTAGTAGGATAAGATGCTTTGTGGTGTGTTCTTTATTGGTTACCACCCGTAAATAAAGTACTCCGATAAAAACACTTCTTGCAGTTGGGAAAGTTGATTTGTGATGTTTTAATGAATGGTTACCACCCATAAATGAAGTACTTTGATCGGAATAACTCATAAATGAAGTACTCGGGCATGAAACACTTAGAGTGGTATCTATGCTTCTTTGTTGTGTTTTAATGAATGGTTATAACACTTAAATGAAGTATTCGGAGAAGAAACTACTCTTGTGCTAATATTTGAAGCGTTATGGAATTTTCTTTAAAGTTTACCACTCATAAATTAACTACTATGATCCGAAACACTTCTTAGTAGGACATGATGCTTTGTGGTGTTTTCTTTAATGATCCCACCCATAAATGAAGTACTTTGATCATAATCACTCATAAATTAAGTACTCGGATATTAAACACCTAGAGTGGTATCTATGCTTCTTCGTTGTGTTTTAATGAATGTTTACAACACCTAAATGAAGTATTCGGAGAAGAAACTCCTCTCGTGGTAAAATATGATGCGTTGTGGTGTTTTCTTGAAAGGTTACCACTCATAAGTGAAGTACACTGATTAGAAACCCTTCTTAATAGGATATGATGCTTTGTGTTGTTTTCTTTAATGATTAACACCCATAAATGAAGTACACGAAGAAGAAACTCTTTTCGTAGTAAGATATGATGCTTTGTAGAGAGTTTATGAAAGGTTAGCACTAAAAAATGAAGTACTATGAACAAAATCACTTCTTAGTAGGGTATGATGATTTGTGGTGTTTTCTTTAATGGTTACCACCCATAAAAGAAGTACTTAGATAAGAAACACTTCTCTTAGTAGGGTAAGATGCTTAGTGATGTTTTATTTAACGGCTGCAACCGATAAAAGAGGTACTTTGATCAAAATCACTCATAAATTAAGTACTCGGGCATGAAACACTTAGAGTGGTATCGATGCTTCTTTTGTTGTGTTTTAAAGAATGGTTACAACACTTAAATGATGTACTCGGAGAAGAAACACCTCTCGTGGTAAAATATGATGCGTTGGGGATTTTTCTTGAAAGGTTAACAATCATAAATGAAGTCCTCTGATTTGAAACACTTTTTAGTAAGATATGATGCTTTGTGGTGTTTTCTTTAATAATTCCCACCCATAAATGAAGTACTCGGAGAAGATACTCTTCTCATGGAAAGATATGGGGCTTTGGGCTTCTTGAAAGGTTACAACTCATAAATGAAGTACTCTGATTAGAAACACTTCTTAGAAGGATAAGATGATTTGGGTTGTGTTCTTTTTTGGTTACCACCCATTAATGAAGTACTCCGATAAGAAACACTTCTCGCAGCTGAGTAATATGATTTGTGATGTTTTAATGAATGGTTACCACCCATAAATGAAGTACATTGATCGGAATCACTCACAAATGAAGTACTCGGGCATGAAACACTTAGAGTGGTATCTATGGTTCATTGTTGTGTTTTAATGAATGGTTACAACACTTAAATGTAATACTCGGAGAAGAGACTCCTCTTTTGGTAGGATATGATGCGTTGTGGAATTTTCTTGAAAGGTTACCACTCATAAATTAACTACAATGATCAGAAACACTTCTCGCAGTAGGGTAAGATGCTATGTGATGTTTTTTTGAATGGTTACCACCTATAAATGAAGTACTTTGATCGGAATCACACATAAATTAAGTACTCGGACATGAAATACCTAGAGTGGTATCTATTATTTTTCGTTGTGTTTTATTTAACGGTTGCTACCCATAAATGAAGTACATTGATCGGAATCACTCATAAATGAAGTACTCTGGCATGAAACACTTATAGTGGTATCTATGCTTCTTTTCTTGTGTTTTAATGAATGGTAACAACACTTAAATGAAGTACTCGGAGAAGAAACACATCTCGTGATAAGATATGATGCGTTGTGGAGTTTTCTTGAAAGGTTATCAATAATAAATGAAGTACTCTAATCTGAAACACTTTTTAGTAGGATATGATGCTTTGTGGTGTTTTCTTATATCGTTACCACCCTGAAATGAAGTACTCGGAGAAGATACTCTTTTCATGGTAAAATATGAGGCTTTGGGGAGTGTTCTTGAAAGGTTACAACTCATAAATGAAGTACTGTGATTAGAAACACTTCTTAGTAGGATAAGATGCTTTGTGGTGTGTTCTTTTTTGGTTACGACCCATAAATGAAGTACTCCGATAAGAAACACTTTTCGCAGTTGGATAATATGATTTGTGATGTTTTAATGAATGGTTACCACACATAAATAAATTACATTGATCGGAATCACTCATAAATGAAGTACTCGGGCATGATACACTTAGAGTGGTATCTATGCATTTTTGTTGTGTTTTAATGAATGTTTACAACACTTAAATGAAGTACTCGGAGAAGAATCTCCCCTCGTGGTAAGATATGATGCGTTGTGGTTTCTATTCTTCTTCGTTGTGTTTTAATGACCACTCACAAATGAAGTACACTGATCAGAAACACTTCTTAATTATATATGATGCGTTGTGGTGTTTTCTTTAATGGTTACCACCCCCAATTGAAGTTCTTGAAGAAGAAACTCTTTTCGTTGTAAGATATGATGCTTTGGGGGAGTGTTCTTGAAAGGTTACAACTCATAAATGAAGTACTCTGATTAGAAACACTTCTTAGTAGGATAAGATGCTTTGTGGTGTGTACTTTATTGGTAGTACTTAGATAAGAAACACTTCTCTTAGGAGGGTAAGATGTTTTGTGATGTTTTATTTAACGGTTGCTACCTATAAATGAAGTACTTTGATCGGAATCACTCATAAATTAAATACTCGGACATTAAACACCTAGAGTGGTATCTATGCTTCTTCGTTGTGTTTTAATGAATGTTTACAACACCTAAATGAAGTATTCGGAGAAGAAACTCCTCTCGTGGTAAGATATGATGCGTTGTGGTGTTTTCTTGAAAGGTTACCACTCATAAGTGAAGTACACAGATTAGAAACTCTTCTTAATATGATATGATGCTTTGTGGTGTTTTCTTTAATGATTACCATCCATAATTGAAGTACATGAAGAAGAAACTCTTTTCGTAGTAAGATATGATGCTTTGTAGAGAGTTTTTTGAAAAGTTAGCACTAAAAAATGAAGTACTTTGATCAGAATCACTTCTTAGTAGGATATGATGCTTTGTAGTGTTTTCTTTAATGGAGTACTCGAGCATAAAAATAGAGTACTATGATGCTTTGTAGTGTTTTCTTTAATGGGCATGAAACACTTTTTAGTAGGATATGATGCTTTGTAGAGTGTTATTGAAAGGTTAGCACTAAAAAATGGAGTACTATGATCAGAATCACTTCTGAGTAGGGTAAGATGTTTTGTGGTGTTTTTTTTAATGGTTACCACCCATAAAAGAAGTACTTAGATAAGAAACACTTCTCTTAGTAGGGTAAGATGCTTTGTGATGTTTTTTTTAACGGTTGCTAGCGATAAAAGAAGTACTTTGATCGAAATCACTCATAAATTAAGTACTCGGGCATGAAACACTTAGAGTGGTATCGATGCTTCTTTTGTTGTGTTTTAAAGAATGGTTACAACACTTAAATGATGTACTCGGAGAAGAAACACCTCTCGTGGAAAGATATGATGAGTTGTGGATTTTTCTTGAAAGGTTAACAATCATAAATGAAGTCATCTCATCTGATATGATGCTTTGTGGTGTTTTCTTTAATAATTCCCACCCATAGATGAAGTACTCGGAGAAGATATTCTTCTCATGGTAAGATATGGGGCTTTGGGGAGTGTTCTTGAAAGGTTACAACTCATAAATGAAGTACTTTGATTAGAAACACTTCATAGTAGGATAAGGTGCTTTGGGTTGTGTTATTTTTTGGTTGCCACCCATAAATGAAGTACTCCGATAAGAAACACTTCTCGCAGCTGGGTAATATGATTTGTGATGTTTAATGAATGGTTACCACCCATAAATGAAGTACATTGATCGGAATCACTCATAAATGAAGTACTCGGGCATGGAACACTTAGAGTGGTATCTATGGTTCATTGTTGTGTTTTAATGAATGGTTACAACACTTAAATGTAATACTCGGAGAAGAGACTCCTCTTGTGGTAGGATATGATGCGTTGTCTAATTTTCTAGAAAGGTTACCACTCATAAATTAACTACTATGATCAGATACCACTCATAATTATATATGATGCGTTGTGGTGTTTTCTTTAATGGTTACCACCCCCAATTGAAGTTCTCGAAGAAGAAACTCTTTTCGTTGTAAGATATGATGCTTTGGGGGAGTGTTCTTGAAAGGTTACAACTCATAAATGAAGTACTCTGATTAGAAACACTTCTTAATAGGATAAGATGCTTTGTGGTGTGTTCTTTATTTGTTACCATCCATAAATGAAGTACTCCGATAAAAACATTTCTCGCAGTTGGGAAAGTTGATTTGTTATGTTTTAATGAATGGTTACCACCCATAAATGAAGTACTTTGATCGGAATCACTCATAAATGAAGTACTCGGGCATGAAACACTTAGAGTGGTATCTATGCTTCTTTGTTATTTTTTAAATGAATGGTAACAACACTTAAATGAAGTACTCGGAGAAGAAACTCCTCTTGTGGTTAGATTTGAAGTGTTGTGGAATTTTCATGAAAGGTTCCCACTCATAAATTAACTACTATGATGCGAAACACTTCTTAGTAATATATGATGTTTTGTGGTGTTTTCTTAAATGATTCCCACCCATAAATGAAGGACTTTGATCGGAATCACTCATAAATTAAGTACTCGGACATGAAACACATAGAGTGGTATCTATGCTTCATCGTTGTGTTTTAATGAATGTTTACAACACTTAAATGAAGTATTCGGAGAAGAAACTCCTCTCGTGGAAAGATATGATGTGTTGTGGTGTTTTCTTGAAAGGTTACCACTCATAAATGAAGCACACTGATCAGAAATACTTCTTAATAGGATATGATGCTTTGTGTTGTTTTCATTAATGATTACCACCCATAAATAAAGTACACGAAGAAGAAACTCTTTTCGTAGTAAGATATGATGCTTTGTGGAGTGTTCTTGACAGGTTAGCACTAAAAAATAAAGTACTATGATCAGAATCACTTCTTAGTAGGATATGATGCTTTGTGGTATTTTCTTTAATGGTTACCACCCATAAAAGAAGTACTTTGATCGAAATCACTCATAAATTAACTACTCGTGCATTAAACACTTAAAGTGGTATCTATGCTTCTTTTGTTGTGTTTTAATGAATGGTTACAACACTTAAATGAAGTACTCGGAGAAGAAACACCTCTCGTGGTAAGATATGATGCGTTGTGGTGTTTTCTTGAAAGGTTAACAATCATAAATGAAATACTCTAATCTGAAACACTTTTTAGTAGGATATGATGCTTTGTGGTGTTTTCTATTATCGTTACCACCCATAAATGAAGTACTCGGAGAAGATACTCTTCTCATGGTAAGATATGAGGCTTTGGAGAGTGTTCTTGAAAGGTTACAACTCATAAATGAAGTACTTTGATTAGAAACACTTCTTAGTATGATAAGATGCTTTGTGGTGTTTTATTTAATTGTTACCACCCATAAATGAAGTACTTTGATCGGAGTCACTCATAAATTAAGTACTCGAACATGAAACACCTAGAGTGGTATCTATTCTTCTTCGTTGTGTTGTAATGACTGTTTACAACACTTAAATGAAGTACTCGGAGAAGAAACTCCCCTCGTAGTAAGATATGATGCGTTGTGGTGTTTTCTTGAAAGGTTAGCACTAAAAAATGAAGTACACTGATCAGAAACACTTCTTAATAGGATATGATGCTTTATGGTGTTTTCTTTAATGGTTACCACCCATAAATGAAGTACTCGAAGAAGAAACTCTTTTCGTAGTAAGATATGATGCTTTGTAGGGTGTTCTTAAAAGGTTAGCACTCATGAATGAAGTACTATGAACATAATCACTTCTTAGTAGGATATGATGCTTTGTGGTGCTTTAATGTTTACCACCCATAAAAGTAGTACTTAGATAAGAAACACTTCTCGCAGTAAGGTAAGATGCTTTGTGATGTTTTATTTAATTGTTGCTACCCATAAATGAAGTACTTTGATCGAAATCACTCGTAAATTAAGTACTCGGGCATGAAACACTTAGAGTGGTATCTATGCTTCTTTGTTGTGTTTTAATGAATGGTTACAACACTTAAATGAAGTACTCGGAGAAGAAACTCCTCTCGTGGTAAGATATAATGTGTTGTGGACTTTTCTTGAAAGGTTGACACTCATAAATGAAGTACTCTGATAAGAAACACATCTTATTCGGATATGATGCTTTGTGGTCTTTTCTTTAATGGTTCTTACCCATAAATGAAGTACTTTGATCGAAATCGCTCATAAATTTAGTACTCGGACATGAAACACCTAGAGTGGTATGTATGCTTCTTCATTGTGTTTTAATGAATGTTTACAACACTTCAATGATGTACTCAGAGAAGAAACTCCTCTCGTGGTAAGATATGATGCGTTGTGGAGTTTCCTTGAAAGGTTACCACTCATAAATGAAGTACACTGATCAGAAACACTTCTTAATATGATATGATGCTTTATAGTGTTTTCTTTAATGGTTACCACCCATAAATGAAGTACTCGAAGAAGAAACTCTTTTCAGCTAAGCTATGTATACCGAAAAGCTACTGTTATGACTGCATTTTACAGACAGCGTTAGATAACAATCACACAAACACATCTCTTAGTAGGAACGATGAATAACTCATACTTTAGAATTTAACACTGAATGAAAACATTAATGACACATACACAATTCCATTTTATGTTTCATTCGAGGTCTGTCAAATATCTTGTTCCTGGAACATGTATTTATGTGATTAAAACGACACCTCATGTCTATGGTCTGGAAAACTTAACCATCTTTTAATCCACATTCTAACCTTGTAATGGTAAGTTAGTGTTCCTGCTAATTACCTTGGTTAGAGATTTTTTAAGAGTATATATCATCTATATTATGAAGTTTCACAATTCCAGTTATTGACTCTAGTGAGATAATGGAATGATCCATAAATTCAATAATACTCAAGGCAACAAAATGACAATTTATTAATCACTCAATTTATGAACAAAGCTTTATGATAATTTATCATATTATTGACTTCTAGATTATTACAAACTAACAATATCTGGCCGACTAGTCGTTAAATAAAGTAAACTTCCTATCATAGCTCGATATTGTGAGATGTTGATCTTTTGCCCGCTCTCATCCGAGTCGAGATTCACGTTTGTTGCCATAGGAGTTTTGCTTGACTTGCTATCATTCATGCCAAATTTCTTGATCAACTCCTTGGCATAATTCGTTTGGCTCACAAAAATCTCTTTCGATGTTTGTTTGATTTGAAGTCCCAAGAAGACGGTAAGTTCACCCATCATATTCATCTCGAACTCACTACTCATCAAAGAGGCAAATTCTTTGGCAGTGCCACATTAGTAAAACCAAAAATTATATCATCAACATAAATTTGTACCAACAATAATTCATTGCCTCTTTTCTTTGTAAACAAAGTTGTGTCATTTTTACCCCTAGTGAATTTGTTTGCAATTAGAAATGAGCTCAATCTCCCATACCTCGCTCTAGGTGCTTGTTTAAGGCTATAGAGGACTTTATCTAGTTTGTACACATGGTTTGGTAATGTTGGATCGATAAAACCGATTGGTTGTTGAACATAGACTTTCTCTTCTATGAATCTATTCAAAAATGTACTCTTAACATCCATTTGATATAGGGTAAAGCCTTTGTAAGAGGCATAAGCTAAGAGCATCGAATGGACTCAAGACGAACCACGGGTACGAAGGTTTCGTCATAGTCTAGACCTTCTCTTTGCCTAAAACCTTAAGTCATCAACCTAGCCTTGTTCCTAATTACATTGCCCTCTTGGTCCTTTTTGTTCCTATACACCCATTTAGTCCCAATAATGGTTCTATTATTTGGCCTAGGTACAAGTTGCCATACTTTGCTTCTTTCAAATTGGTTCAATTCTTGATTGGCTTTTCAAATTTGGTGGGTTCGATTTGTGACACAAACGCACAACGACCAATCATTTGGTTAATACTATTGGCTCAAACAATGCCTTGTATTTATTGATTTGCAAAACGATCTTGAATTTTACAAAACTTTCTCTTTTGAGAATTTTTTGTGGAAAATCTTTAAGAGAAGTTTTGAGGCTTCAAACGATCTCTGATGGGCCTAAAAGTGATCCAGTATGGGCAAGCCCTGTATCAACCGTAGATTTCATCTGTAGATTTTGTCGTGAGTTTTCCAATGCCACGAAGAACGCTGAAATCGGAGTTACAAGTCAAAAGTTATGGTCGTTTGAAGATCAAGACAATCAAGACTAGAAGATCAAGATAAAAATGAAGACATGGTTAGGTTATTTAGATTATAGTTTATTTAAATTTGGGAGTAAAAAGAGCAAGAAAATCCAAACCAGACAGTACATAGCATTATAATGTTATCTTACTTTATAACGCTACCAGACCAAAAACAGTGAAACCAGGCCAAACCAGACATCGATACAAGATAGCGTTACGCTATATCTAGCGTTATAACGCCAGAAAGTTGAAATGTTCAAAATGAATTTTAAAATAGAAATTGAATCAATAAAATTTCAAAACATCAAGAATATGTCTTAAATATAACTTAAGTTTAGGAATATAAACTTTATTTGATCAAAAATATCATTTGGATTAGTAGAAAAATAAGTTACACCCATTTCTAGAGAACTTGGTGTTATAACGCCAAGTCGGTCGTTATAACGCTAGAGTAACCAAAAGCCGAAATTTGACTGAGTCTTGGAATTTTTCTGTGTAGTTTTGGGATAGCGTTATAACGCTAGACAAAATTCCAACGGTCAAATTTGTGGTCCAGACACAAGATAGCGTTATAACGCTAGACAAAATTCCAACGGTCAAATTTGTGGTCTAGACACAAGATAGCGTTATAAAGCTATGTTTTGTGCATAGCTTAGCGTTATAACGCTATGTAAAAGTTGTACAATCAAAATCCAACTGTCACATTATTTGTCCTGACCCAAGATAGCGTTACAACACTATGATTAACACATGAAATAGCGTTATAATGCTATCTGGCGCAGGAATGCTTTTGACCAAGGTTGAACCTTATATAAACCCTTCTCCTTCAACAATTGATATTGTTGGTTCTATTAACTCAAAACTCTTCTGTCCACCATTGTTGAGCTTAGTTCTAATTAGCCAAATCCTTGCTCTAGTCCCAAGTTTAATTAGCTAAATCTAATATAGAGATTATAGAGAGATAGTTTGTTTGAGTGATTGTCTAGCTTAATCTTTCAATTAGCTAATTGTTATTTGTGAGTGTGTGTGTGGCCTTGAGTTCCACCAGAGTGTGTAAGTGAGTTCAAGTTAGTCAGCTCGATTCTCCATCGGTATGTGTAAGAGATAGAGTATGGCGTCAAGTTAGGGTTGGCGGCTCAACCGGTGTGTTTAAGAGAGTCCGAATTTCGAAGTTGTACGCTAAGCAAGCAGATTTTTGTTTAGTGGAGCAGACCAAGCTTGTTATCGCAAGAAGCGGGGGCGCCGGGGACCCGGAGACGTAGGCGAGTCCTTTAGTGCAAGCCGAACTCCGTCAACACGCCATTGAGCCATTTTCTCTTCCCTTATCTCTATTTATATTTACTCAATTCAATTAGTTTAATTGCTTGATTTGTTTGTGAATTGAATTAAGTTGTGATTGAATTGCTTGATTAGGGAATTAATCAAATTTCTTGTTGAATGTCTCAATTGAATTGCTTGCCATAATTTGTGAAATTTGCAATTAGGTCCCTAGTTGGTTGAATCGAGCAAAAATTAGTTAAGCGCCTAGGCCTCCTAGGTTCTACAAATAACCGACCTAGTTCGAACCCCTTCCCTAGGATCCCCAATAACATTAGAGAGTGGATGAGAATGCACTTCCCTTAGGTCTTGTGGTATTTGGTATCCTTGTTGCAAAGGAGTGATGGTGTCTTCATCTTCAACATCCTTATTCCTTATTCAAGGCATCCACTCCATTTCTTCCTTCTTGATTTTGCACATTATTTGGTTCATGTTGAGGCTCTTAATTTCCATAAGCGTCTTGTTCAATCACTATGTTTCTTCTCTCTTGCTCTTCATTGTTTACTTCTTGCCTTGAATCATCAATTCCTACATTATCAAGACTACCAATCTCAACCCAAACATTAGCGCTTTCATTGAATTTAACATTGATAGACTCAATAATTATATTTTGAGTTGGCACATAAAATGATTCAAACCTACACAAAAGATGTAGCCTTACTTGTCATTGAATAACCTACAAAGATGTCCTCAAATGATTTTGGGTCAAATTTATTTGTTCTTCGAAATTGATCAAGTACGAAACATTTCAAACCAAAAGCCATAAAGTATGAGATGTTGGGCTTACGATCCATCCACAATTCATATGGTATTTTCATAAGGATGGGTCTAAGGCCAATTCGGTTAATTACGTAGCAAGTCGTATTAACCGCTTCGGCCCACAATGGTCTTGGTAGAATTGCTCGCATTGCCCCCGCATCTAACTTTGGAACTCATTGTTTGCGGTGTATTGTTCTTCTTGATGCTTTGTCATGTTTCCAATATGCGTCCCCATATTCACCATACACTCCTCCATGTCTACTTGCCGTTTCTCAATTCGATCGTTTTGGACTTGAATATTATTCAAGGTGGCAAGAATGGCTTGAATGTCACTTTGGTTGGAGGGCTGGAAGGCTTGAGAGGTTTGGTCGCAAGATACCTTGGGTTGGGCTTGATAGGGATTTGGATCGACATATTGGTTTATGGCGGCATTTGGCTCCTTGATCCATTTGTTCATCGAGTTGGTTTGGTTAATTGCGTGTTCTTTGTCACTCGTGTTCGCATCCGTATCAACCAATAACCACCCAATTGAGGCCATATGGTCCCAAAATATTGTAGAGGGGGTAAGTTCAAGGGACCGTGGAAGGAGATACCGTTGGCCTTGACAATTTTTTGGACTAGGTGAGCATAAGGCAAACTCTTTGTTGGATCGATATAAGAATCTTTCATGTGCCGGCATATGATGTAGGGTATGTTAAACTGGCGTTCATTGAAAGTAAGAAGGTGCTTGAGAAAGAAAATAAAGAAGTATTCCAAATTGGTTTTATATTTGCCATTGCTATTCAAAATATTGTTAAAAAACGAACGGGACCCTATGGACAGTTGGCAACTTGGTTAAATAAGCGGCCATATTAAACCATTGTTGGTAGAGGATCACCGGGTATTCCACTACCGGCCACTTCTTCATTATATAAACCTCATCTCCATTATTTTCCAATCCTAACACATGGGCAATTGAATCGATGGTGACATGTATTTCCCTACCCCCTAGGTACATTAGTGTATTAATGACGGGGCGGGTCGGGTACCCGTAGATCCGACCCGTCCGGATCCACGGGTACGATGGGTCCACGGGTTCAACGGGGCGGGTATGCGCGGGTCCGAAATCAAAACCCCCAACCCGACCCGTGATAAATTCGGGCGGGTAGGGTCTAGGCGGGTCCAGGTGGATCCGTCTAATTTTTTTTTTAAATTTAGGAAAAATGTGATTTAAACTTAAAAATTCCAAAAAATCCGAAAAAATATGTAAAAATTCCAAAAAAATCGAATAATATTCAAATAATTTAATTTTAAAAAAAAACTATAAACTCCAAAAAATCTGAACAATTGCAAACAAATATGAAAAAATGTCAAAAAATTATGAAATAATATTTTGAAATTTTTGAATAATTGAAAATTTTAAAAGTTACCCTCCTCCTTTATTCTGGGCTTGGGACCGGCTACGTATAGTCACATAGGCGGAGTTCTACCTTTTTTTTTGTTAGTATTCTTCCAAAAAATGTGATAAAAATAAAAGAAAAACATACTATAAAGCACGGATGAAATCATTACTCAAATACCACAAATCATCGTCTTCTGCATACAGCGGAGTGTCAGAATCATCGTCAGCGTTAGGAGTTCTTGGCATATTACTACTTTCTTGAGTGACATGAGATGTGAGTCCATGAGGACTGGGATCGTGTTGATTCCGCTCTTCGGCATCAATCCAATCTTTCGTACACACAAGTTGCTCGAAACGTTTTTCACCCAACCTGGTGTGTTTGTCAGTCAAAATTCTACCTGCTAAACTGAAACATGATTCAGCAGGTACGATTGACACATGCACTGCATAAACATCGCGCGCCATCGCTGCTAACACTGGATATGCACCGGAATGTCGCTTCCACCAGTCCAGGATGTCGATGTCGTCGTCTTCAAGGCTTCCAAAATAGTAGCTCAACAATTCATTGGTGTTGAGCATTTGAGGTTCATCATCTCGTAGCTCGCTAAGTAAGCCCGAAGAAGTGTTGTTTATGTTTGTAATAAAAAATAATTCTAATTAATAAGTATTAAGTAATATGGTATATTGTGAGTAATAAAAAATAATTCATACCTTCGTGTGCGAGGTGTCGTAGTAGTCTTGAGATATGTCGAGCATTGTAAATGTCAAACATAGAGTCAAATAAAGCATTTACTTCGGCTTCCGCAGTATCGTATGATAAGTTCAGATTTTTCTTGTACCTCTGAAGCAATCTTATGGTTTACTTCTTCTTGAAGGCCGGATGGAGACAATTCGCGACAATGGTAATAGGAGGTACTTCCTCCCAGTATTTGAGAAACTTCTCCTTCATTGCATCCACGATAGGAGTTAAATTACGATCAAGCTCCTCTGCATCTTCAAGTTGACGATAGACCTATGAGAATTGATAAAAAAAAGTTACAAGAGGATGAAGAGATTGATGCAAAAAATGATGATTATGTACAAAATAGTTTAAATAGATATAGGTCGAGAATGAGATTACGTACCTTTGTGATGGTGTATAGATGGTGAAGCAACTCGTGTGCCGATGGTCTGTACGAACATGAAAGTTTGATGGTGGCATTGAAAAAAACATGGAGAAAGTCTTTCAATTTCTCCAGTCGGTCCCATTCTCCCTTGGTGAGCATCAGTTGTATCCCGTCATTTGAGTTGCGCAACATTTCATTTATTGCATGCTTATATGGAAAACAACGAAGGAACATTCTATATGTGGAGTTCCAACAGGTATCAACATCCTATGAAACCATCAACTTACCCAAACCCAAACGTGAACATAATGCATGAAATTCTTGTTTTCTAATATTATTTGAATAAATGTGATGCAGTCCATCTTTGAATTTGTAAATCAACTCTTTTATACATTCAGTTTCCAGTCCATCTTTAATGGTAATATTTAGAATATGACATGCACATTTTTTATGAAATAATCTCCCATTTATTATGGGGTTTAATGCACGTATAAAATAATCAATAGATTTAATATTATTGCTAGCATTGTCAAAAGAAATTGAAAAAATCTTGTTTTCTAAATTCCTTTATAAATTATATTCATGTAAAACATTAATTATGGCTTCGTAAATAACGTGTGCGGTGTGCGGAAAATCCAAGTTACGAAAACATAGAACTCATTTCTGCAAAAGCCAATTTTCATCAATATAATGTGCGATAATACAAAAATATCCTAAACCATGCTTACCTGTGCTCCAACAGTCAGATGTGATTGATACATTATAGTTGGCGTAACAAAAAATGACTAACAGTTCATTTTTCTTTTCTAAGTATTGTTTCTTGATTTCTTCCCCCATTTTGTGGTGGTGAAATTTCTTGTACAATACTTGGCCACAACCTTTTATCATTAATCTGGCAAAACTAGGACAACAACCCATACTAATTAGTTGTTCTTTATGGGCAATATACCTGGCAAATTCACTTAACATTCTTTTTTCATCATATTTGGCCAAGGTTCGAGAACCGTTTGGGTTAATATTGCTTTGCACTAACCGTTGGTCAGGTAGTTCCTGTGGTTCATCACCTTTTTCAGCATGCTTTTTTAATGAACTTAAACCACTAGATTTTTTGTAAGTGAAATAACATGCACATCCTTTTACCATGCACCATAAAGTCGAAACAGTTCCGCTTGCATCCTTTGTTGTTTCGTAGTAACGCCACCATTTTGCATCGTATTTGGGCGCGATTGTTTTCCTCTTCTTCTTCTGTGACGGCTCTACTTGCGCTTCTTGGATATCTGGTGATGCCTCTGACGATGGGGGGACAATTTCGGCGACAAACGAGGTCATATTTCTTGTTGTCATGAGAGGTTCTATGGGTTTAGTCATTGGTGTGAACGAAGGGAGTTGAGTTTGTGGAACGGTCTCTTGTGATACGTAGGGATGATTAGGGTATAACGGGAGGTTTGCATGTCGTGGAGGTGGGTTCATGCTTGCATTTTGTTGATAATAATACTCAGGATGTGTTTGAGGATTAGTGTTTGCATATTGTGCGATGGGCTCCTCGCCAAAAAATTCAACACTAATCATGTGTGCGAGCTCGTCAACAAAGTTAGGAGGAGATGCCATATCTACAATAATAACAAAAAACAACTATGAAAAAAAAGTACAAATGTAGGCGGAATTTCTTCCAGCCATGTAATAAAAAAAAAGCTATGATAATAATCAGTGCCAATATAAAAAAATTAAACAAGTAGGCGGAATTTCTTCAAGTCATGTAATAAAAAAAATAAAGAGCTCTGGTAATGACTAGTGCCAATATAAAAAAATTAAACACGTAAGCGGAATTTCTTCCAGCCATGTAATAAAAAAAATTAAAAACTCTGGTAATGACCAGTGCCAATATAAAAAAAAACAAGTAGGCAGAATTTCTTCCAGCCATGTAATAAAAAAATAAAAATTACAAGAAGAATAATGCAGAAATAAAAGATAAGTTAAAAATAAGAAATGCAAAAATTGAAGCATACAAATCTATATTAAATCATATCTACATTTGAATAATGTAGAAGTTGCACGAAATAATGTCGAAATTTTGTTTCTTTTTGACACCGAACCGAATAAATGTAAATTAACTAAATATCTAAGATTACTTAATTAAATCTAAATGTATTATAACTTAATAACTTATAAATTTAGAAATTAAAATTTTTAAGAGAAATGAGAATTGAGAATTGATTTGAGAATTTGAGAAATGAGAGAGAATGAGAATTGAATTGTGAAGAAGGTGAGAGGGTAGGGGTGTATTTATAGAGGGGGTGAGAATTTAAATTTTTTAAATAAGGAATTCTGCATATTATTATAATATTTTTTTTTGAATTTGATTTGACAAAAGGTGAAATAAAGGTGGCAAAAGGTGAAATAGGTGTCAATTTGAAATTTTTTAAAAAAAATTCTCCACAATATTTTTTTATTTTTTTGAATTTTTTGAATTTGATTTGACAAAAGGTGAAATAGGGGAATAAGGGGCTGTCACAGGTCGGGCGGGTCAGATCCGACGGGTCGGGTAGCACGGGTCTGGGGGGCGGGTCCACGAGTCGGGCACGGGCGAGTCTTGGGACGGGTCGGGCACGGGTATACACGGGTCTGGGGGATTTGGGGCCAACCCGACCCATGCTAGATTCGTGGATCCGAGATCCACGGGTCGGGTCGGATTTGGGCACGGGCACGGGTCAGGCACAGGTCGGGCACAGACGGGTCCATGGGTGGGTAGACCCGCCCAGGTTATATTACAACTCTAAGGTACGTGACCAAAGAATGGCGTTCTTCGCCAATTTGAAGGTTTGCATAAAAGGCCCTTACCAGAGAGAGAGAAATGCTATGGTGCATTACGAAGCCAATTAGTTTTGGCATCACGTTTAAATTTTAAATTTTAAAATTCAAACGCTTGATCCAAATCGTTCAGTGTGATCTCCATATTGGAATCTTACTATAAACCATTTTTTTACTATTTTTAGAGGGGGTGTAAAATCAGCCATATTGGATGTTCTAGAAATTAGTATATCAACAAAATTTCATACCCCTCTAAAAAATGAGTCCGAATCTGCTATTATTTTGAGCAAAAAGGAGGGCCCTATTATTACGATCTAGACCGTCCAATTAAAATTAGACGGATCAGATCGCTCAAAGATTTGACTGAGGGGGCTGGTTGTAAAAAATCTCATCCGTTACTTAGATTTCAACGGATGAGATTTCAATAATAGAGTCCTACTTTTCTTGAAAGAAAAGTAGGTGATGTGAATCCCTAAAAAATAGTAAATTTTTTCTAAAAAGTGAAAAAAATGGTCTCTAGTGAGATTTCAATATGGAGATCACATTGGAAGGTTTGGATTGATTTGTTTCAAATCTTCTTATTTGAAATTTGAGTGTGATACCAAAACTAATTATGGATTCGTAATGCACCATAGCATTTCTCTCTATATATATATATTGATACGATATGTGTTGTAGTGTACCTTAGATAATAGCATGAGAGAATTAAAAGTAAAAATATGATTAATTTTTGTTATGTATTAAAATTAATTTAATTTTACTATTATCAAAATTAGCTTCATTATATAATTATTATTGACAATCTATAATTGTAATTAATATATATTAAAAAATTTGTCCCGGCATACTCAAAAAAAGTATCACAGGAAGAAAAATAAACAATAAGACAGAGAGGTGTTTTGTCATGCGCGACGCACGTGGTCGACGGAGGATGCCCAGCTAGTTGTATCTAGGGATGTAAACAGATCGAATATGGACGGATAATTGTCTTATCGTATATTTATTCGTTAAAAATTTCCAAATACATATACAAATTAGGATAGTCTCGGATACAGATACATATACAGATACATATTGATTATTAATGGAATATCGAATACGGATCGAATATCGGACGGATACAAATACAAAAGTAATATAATTCGGATAATTAAAAAATCTTGATTTGCTCTATCTGAAATAGATATAAAATCCGTTCGTGTCCAAATCAGACACAACTAAAATTAAATGAATTAAATCATGACCTTTCATTAGCTCTTGGATTAAATGTACTTTAAATCTTGATCTTTGATATTTCTTAGAGATTAAGTGTGATGAGTTATTTTTTGTATATTGTGTAGACAAGTAGACAACTATTTTTTTGACACATTATTGACCCGCAAGACCGCAATGCATTTAATTTCATCATGTTTTCTTTGCTTTTTGTTTGAGATGAAAATAATTACACAACTTATCATGTTTATGAAAAATGAAGAGTCAATAAATGATATTTATCAATATTTTGTAATGTAATGCAAATGGAAAATGAAGAGTATGCATTTTCATAAAATAACGTAAAGTTGTATCATGCATATAATTTCACATTATATATTTGTTATAAGTAAACATATATAATTTTATTATGATAAATAATATAAAAATATTATCAGTTTTAAATAAATTGAGGGAAGCTCAAATTTAAGTTATAGTATTATTCAAATCATCAATGAATTATAAAAATATATGATACATAAGCATAAATTAGATTTGTAATATAGTACAAAATTCAATAAAAATATATATAATATCAATTTTTTTGTTATGAATACGGATACAATCGAATACAAATACCGTAAATAATTTCGAATACTATTAAATAATAGTTAAACCATCAGATACAATTAAATAATATAAGAGGCATCAGATCTAGTGAAAGGTGTTGTGTAATGTAATGTGTGGTTAATCCTGTTCGTTGAAGATAGCGACGTGTGATCTCAGTACCTCGCCACGTGCCGTCTCTGGCCGTTCACTGCCGAAAAACCACCATGACACCATGCCACGTCATGTCTTCTTCCCATTCATTGTCTATTTCCCACAAACATCAAACGCCACGAACTCGTATCTTCTGAAATAATGCGGGGTTTCGAAATGATCAGCGGACAGCATTGTTACGCTGTAAATTTGTTGGTACTGTAGAAAAAATACTGTGCAGACAACACTCGTCATTGTAGCACCGGTAAGAATGCAGGAGATACACTACTGCTGATCATTTAAGAAGATGTGAATTCAAACGCCACAACCGCTCAATCAATCATTCTATTACTAAAATACACAAGACTATTTTTCCATTATATCCTTCCAGAATAAGCCTTTTTCGTTGGCACTTTCTCACGTTTTTTCTCAACCTTACCGTTGTACAGTTGTACTGCCCTCTAACTCTAAGCATAAAATAGTTGAAATATGAAGAAAGATATTTTGAAAGTTATTTTTCACGTTCAGGAAAAATACTTTTTTTTTTTCAAAGTCTGAATATTTTGTACCTTTTAGTAAGCTAAATTATATATAACTACTGACGTTGTATTGATTCCACATCTAATCCAAACCGTTATCTCTTTCATAAAAGAGCAACTGTGACAAAAGTCCTATACAGAATTAAGAGTTTTGTTTGGAGTAGATTGCAAAAGGTATCTATCTACTAAAGTCTAAAGAATCCGTTTCCGATGAGGTACTCCGTATGCACGAATCTCGACATTATGTGGACCATTAAATGAATACTTCATCCTACGAAATACTCTATCGAACATAAATTCATATCGAATATAAATTCAAGTCTAAAGAGGGTTAGACTGGTAAAATTTGACGCGGCAGGGCAGGCTTCGTCATCGTTGGAGAGAACAAATAAATACCTTGCTTGGGATGAGAGATCAAGAAAAAGATGTGCAAGCAGAGATAATCATTTCGTTTCCCTTAAAAACAATTATAGTACAAAATGGAAGGACCTGCAACACCGAATTTTTTTTTAAATATTATAGTTATTATTATAATAAATTAAATATTTAAGAAAATAAAATTCGAAATTCGAAAATTACTACTTCAATAGGTCCTACCTTCGACCCATGAGTCCGAATTTCACTCCAAAAAAAATCAAAATGTGGACTACAGCCAACTCTTGCGATCAATACGAATGAAAAATGTGTAAACTGCAAGTGTTGGTTGTGGTCCACTTTTTTTAACAAATGAAACATTAAGAATTCTGTCAGTATTTTTTTTAATTTCTTTAATATGAACCTCAACCAAGAGCTGCGAGACACATTTTTTATTTTCTGTGGACCGCAAGAGGTGATTGCAGTCCACATTTTAAATTTACTTTTCTAAGTGAATCTTGACTTATGGGCTGCAGTTCTTACACTACAAGAAAAATGGATTTTGAACCCATCAATTTAAATCAGTTGATTAAATAACATGTGTAATATTATAAGGGAACATGATAAGTAGTATTAAAACAATCAGAACCAGGTATCTAATTAAAATCAGGTTGTAAAATATGTTTTCAAACGTTAGAACATGTTGTTTATATTTATCTGGTTCTAAATGTTGGTTAGAACATTTTAGTTATATTAAATTGGTTCTAAATGTATTTTAAAATCATTTGTTTACTCCCATCCGATTTTAATGGTGCTTAGAATCAGTTGTTTCGTAAGAACCAATTCAAATAGTTAGATCTTTAGAACCTGTTGTTTATTAAGACTCGGCCCTAGAAAAGATGCCAAATTCTGACGAAAGCTGCAACACTTTTAGAACATGATTTTAATTAATAACTGGTTCTAGAGGGCCAATCTGTGTGACGTAACTAAATGTGTTCTGAATCTTTAGATCTATATCAACTATGTAAAATCTCGTTCGTTCATTAACTATCTGCATGGCCCTCTTTCCAAAACAAAATCAAAACTTGAAAAAAGATATTATATAAATCTATCTTTCTCTATTTTTTTCTGATCTCTCTCTTCTCTTTCTTTTTTGTTCTTGATTCTCTCTTCTTTTATCTTTTCTCTCAAAACTATTTCAGTTTTCATTTTTGTGTTATTTCTCTTTTTTCTATGTTTTCTTTTTTCTCTTATTTTCTCTCAAAATCTCCTCTCTCATATAAAGTTGTAGCACATTTGGTGAATATGAAAGCACAACTTTCATAATAGAGCAACAAAATTTTTTGGTAAATGCATATTGAAGTTGATTTTTAGAATATCGTATTTTATTGTTTAATATTTTTTTTTCAATTAGATTGCACTAAATAAAAACAATTTGAATATATATTGTGTATAATGGTTGAACCTAATATGATATTTAACATGCAATGATTTGAATAAAGTAGCACTAATCATATAATGTATATCGTATATTTTTCTTTTATTTTTTACTCTTTAAATTTGTTTTTAATTAACAACAAGTTCTAATGATAGTCCTACAACCAAATTTTAATTTACAATAGGTTCTAAAGGTAAGTCTTAGAATCAGGTTTTAATTTGCAACTGATTGTAAGGGTAACTCTCACAATCGATTTTTTATTAAAAATATGTTTTAATCTATTCAAAATTCGATTTTTTTTAGATGAACTAGAACCGAGCTTTAAAACATTTTGATCCCCTTTTTACTACCAGTTGGATAACCGATTTTATTTGAATTTTTAACTGATTTTGAATGACTTTTTTGGTGTAGTGTTATCAAGGTATCAAGTAGTATTTTTCGAATTTTTATTTTTATTTTCTGAGATATTAAATTTCTTATAATAATATTATTATTTAAAAAATTTGGCCAACAACATCTTTAATTCCTAGACAAGGCTTACTTCATAAATATTCTCAAAGAAATTGGAAATGAAAAACCAACAAAACGGTTATTCTAAAGATAGTCACTATTATTGTCATGGCATCTCTAGAATTAAGATCACTCTGAGATAATTTAATTAACATGTACTAAAAAATACAATACAATCACATCTAGTTGAATTGATGTTAGCATTGCTCTCATATATATATATATATATATATATATGTAAATGATATGGTTTAAAATCCAACTCTAATTATTTATGGTTTCAATATTCAAATTCATATTTGATTTCTCATGCAACCATATCATTCTGACCCCTTTTTTACAAACATAACCATAAAGATCATAGGTAGCAAAATGTTATTAAAAAAAGTTAAACTGTAGCAAGGAAATATGGAATAGGTAATTCGAAACACGTTAGTAGAAAGTAGAAACCTATAGTTTCCATTTAAATATTTAATTAAATAGATAGATACGTTTATAATAGAGAGCGTAGATATCATATTTAATATCAACTATTGATATCAATTTTATTATGCATCTTTAGTTGAGTTATCATATACATTATTTAAGTTATTATGCATCTTCAGGAGAGTATAAATTCAAGAGGACTGATCATTTCTAATAATTTTTCGCTGGTCCACTTCCGGCTGATTTCCTCTTCCAAGAATGTGAATTCAATTACCAAAGGGGAAACAAAAATTCGTTCTTGTACAAAAAAAAATTCACCATTATTATTTCTTCCGAACAGATAAAAGGCACAAACACTGCAACAAGAAAAAGACTGCTAAATAGTCTAAACAGAGGTTGGTTTGTCTAATCTTAACTGCGAACATTAAGAAATAAAACGACAAAAGAAAAAAAAGAAAAAAGAAACGCATTATGGGACAAGTGGTGGCCCACAGAAGTCTCTATATACGGGGGCCCACCATTTCCATCCCATTTATCCTTTAAACATCCACCAACTCATCTCTTCATCTCCCTCTCTCTCAATCTCTTTTTTTTGAGAACTTGGCAGTAGCTGCCAAGACCCTCTCTCTCAATCTCACTAGCTATTTCTCTCTTTTCTCTATTTAAGATTCTCTCATTGACAATCCTTGAGTCCTATAAGCTAGTATATATCTTGCATGCTACAGTATAGAAGTACTGTTTCTTGTGTAAATTGATTAATTGCTATATCTTCAACTAAATATAATGCAAATTTGCATGGATTCCTCTGACTGGCTTAAGGTACACACTTCTCACTTAAAACCATAGTTAATTACTTCTCTTTGTGGGTTTTACTTTTATATATACTTTCTTTTATGATATCTCATGAGGTTTGATGAACTTCATTAATGGAAAATTGAATTGCATCTGGTTGACAAGGCAAATCAGCCATGCATGCATATCTTTAACAAAGAAATTAAATCAACCATATTCGGCTTAGAAAGCATCCATTATATTTTATTTTGGTTTTAATTTAAATATAGAGATGCAAAATATTCTTCTAAGCATATCCAACAAGAGTAATACATGTACTACTAACATGATAGGATTTTGGTTATTCAAAATTGCCATTCCTATGCTGGTATATATGGTGTTATTGAGTATAAAATTGAACTTATATATTACAATAAGGTAGAACAAGTGCTATATTTTTATAATTCCTTAATCCATAATTTCTGTAGGGTTTCGTATATATGATTCAAGAGATAAAACAACTCCAAATATGTAATTAATTACACGCCTTTTTTTTTTGAAAATAGCTACCCAAGTACATCAAATGATAACCCCAAGAACATTGATTACCATAATTGTTTTTTGTCAGAAGTAGAACCTCAAAACCTAGTTTTGTAGCTTCTATATATGAGGGTATTTAACTTTTAGCCATGAATTGATCAATTAGTGTAAGCTAAAATAATTTTTATCAATCCACCTTAAAAGTGTAGAGATACTTTAGTTTCATGTTTTTAGTTATTTTAATTAGCCATGCATTGGAGAAAGAGTGCAAGTACTAATATTTCTAGGTTAATAAACTTTTATATATATTTTCAATCGGAACGTAAAGACAATTCAATATATATATATATACCTCCAACAAATTAAGAATGAAATAAATTCCTACTTTATCTTTTCAAACACATGTTATATATATATATTTGGGCTCTGAATTCATGTTGATGTTTACATTCCTTGGAACACCACTGAAAATTATCACACATCCCAATGATCTTTCCAATTGTGTTTAACGTTAACCAATCAATGCATCATCCATCCAATAGCAACTCACATTTCTAGCCAACATTCCTTTTAACTTCTCTATGTACGTACTTTAATAGGGCATTACTACAGAGGATGCCGGCACGAACTCGTCATCGCCTTTGTCCGCAGAACTCATCCCGAGCCCACACCAACATGGCGACTCACTTCCTCCAATCGATAGGAGGCTACGCCCCCATCATGATCAACCATTGAAATGCCCGAGGTGCGACTCTATACACACCAAATTCTGCTATTACAACAATTACAGTTTGTCCCAGCCGAGGTACTTCTGCAAAACATGCCGACGCTATTGGACCAAAGGAGGGTCTCTTAGGAATGTACCGGTTGGGGGCGGATGCCGCAAGAACAAACGTACAAACCCTAAGAAACAGTCTAGCAACATGCAAAACATCCACTTGCCCCCAGCAACTGCTCTTCATTTCTCCTTTTCTGGGCTGCAGTTGCCGCTTCAAGAGGCGCCGGCTAATTGTGCCGAATGGAAGTATTGTTATGATCTCGGGCTTAACCTTGAAAACAAGTTCTTGGGAGGAGCAGATGGAGATGAATTAAGTATAGGAGACTTAAACGGTGGGCTAGATTTAAGCGGACTGCATGCATTACATGCGCTTCGGTTTTCACTTGGTTCTGATGATGGGGTCCACGCACGAGAGATGGAATCTAGTCAGGGGTTTCCATCGACATTTTTAGAGCATGATGAAGTAAGTCAGGTTGATGTCAAACCAGCAGGAAGGGCATTACCAATAGAGTGGCATGATCAACCATATTGCTGTGCCGACAGCACTCATGAGGCAAATGGATATCCAAATGAGAATGCTTTGTGGGGCCCGATGGTCGGTAACCATGGTCTCTCTACTGCTATTTGAGTGGAGGGTATGAAATTCTTAGAATTAGTAGTATTGACGGAGAACTTAGTACTAGAAATGACTTATTTTTCCTTTTTTCTCAATTTCTCTACCTTAATTTTGGGTTTGTTTTGCTTTTGTGTTTCTTTCGATCTGTTTTTAATGTCTTTTGAGTTGGAAGTACTTCCCTTCCATGTCATTTCATGATTTGTGTGGAAATGTAATGACTAACGATGATGATCATGATATTAAGTAAGATATTTTGAGCAGTTCATTTTTCTAGGTACTCTTTGTATTTTTTTCCTTTTTGTTTTATTTTAGAACTGCAATAGGTATGTTAATTGTTAGTGTGATATCAATAATCCTATTTTCTTTTGTGCCTTTTCACTGTACAGTAGGCTAGCCTACTTAGAAGTTGGAACTATGCACCATTTTAGTACTACAAGAATCTCTTCCATACATATATAGAAGCAGTCAGTAGCTAGGAACTTAATTAATTTAATGGAGGATATTGACGTGCTTTTAGGTTTGTTTTGATAACAAATTAGTAATTTATAGTTGCATTTAAATGAAAAAACAGATAAGGTTATGTTACACTTTTGAACATAGTAAAGAGATTGATTTGTGACTAGTAGATACATTGTTTTATGTTATAAGAAACAGATCATTTCCTCAAAAAAAAAAATTATATAAGAAACAGATCTCACTCCAATAGATATGTAATCGCTTGAAAGAGATGCATGAAAAGGACTGTCTTCTCTTTTGTTCCCCATTACTGAAGTTACAAATTAAGTTGATTGATTTGAGAGCTTTACTCCCTTAACGTGAAGGTGTGAATTCAAAGTACAGATAGGAGGCCAGATAACTGCTGATATACTAGCATCTAGAATTGTTGTCAGAAACTTAACCCAGTAAAAAATGTTGAATTGTTCAACATGCAATGTTATAAAGTTCAAAACAAAATAGAGAAAATTTGTATATTATTGATTCAGTTGCATTTCAGGTCTTACTTGATGTAATTTTTCTTTAATTCCTCCACTATCCCCTAACTGACAATATTTTGATTAGCTTAAAAAAAATATTTTGGTTATTTATGAAACATCATATTCCTTGAACTCCGCATTCAAATTTTGTTTAAATTGCTAGTGAACAGTGAACACCGACTTTCAATGCATTCCACGAAGTGAAGCTTTGAGTTTGTCTTAATAGTTGTGATAAAGCAAAAGAATTCAACTTCCATTGACCAAGTATGAGATGCTACTGTCCCATGCCAGAAAAATCTGATACAGAAAAAGGGTAAGAAGAAGAGAAGTGTCAAGATGAAGCCACAGCATGTGGGGTAGAACAAAAAGAGAAAAGAGATAAAAACGTGGGTGCACCATGGATTTGAAATTAGTTTTGACCAAATCCTTCAACGCCGGCCGTTGTTTCTTTCAAACTCCTTAACCAGTTCTCTCTGTAATTTTCTCTGTTTTAGCTTGTCAGTCTAATTCCTATCCTTTTATATTTTTATATTATTTCTTAGGCATTACTTGTATGAATTTCTTTTCTCCAATTAAAACCATTTGATTTTTTCCGTCTGTCAGCAGTTTTAAGTGCATCCAGTTCATTTAAGTTCTTACATTTACGTCACATTGGATAATAGTAAAAGATTTAGTGCTTCACACAAACCTATATTATGAATTGATGATTCTAAACTAAAGGTCATCATGTGAAAAGTTATCAGAAATAGAAAGATTCATCACGCAATGGAAACTAACAGAAGAATAAAGTATAGAATGATGCCTTCTCTTGCTCTTCTCATCTTTAATTTGGAGGTAGTTATCAGCTTTCTACGTTACTCTCTTAGGAAGCAAAGAATTATCTCAAGAAAGATTTCCTTTTTAAATAAAGAAAGATGTAACAAGAACAGGAACACATCAATATTTTGGGACCCAATTCTGAAATTAAACAATCAAAAGCTGCTGCGCATGTTCTCTAGTACACTTCCAACTGTTTCCATCACACTCAGAATATGGACCCGGATCTGCTGTAGCGCGGTACTGCGCTACAGCAGATGGACGGTCCAGATCGACCGCCAATTCGCGATCGACCGCCTGAGATGAAAATCAGGGGGCCTTTATAATTTTGGCACGAATCTTGATGCAAATCAGTGAAAATCGGACGGTTCTAGTGCTACGCTACACGGTCCCGCGCAGCACCAGATCCCATTCCCTCAGAATATAGGCAAACCTAAACAGATACGAAATTAAAATGGACACTAATTGTACTTTAATCATGAGAACTATAAAAGCACAAAGAGTATAGTTCCCTATAAATTAATTCAACCATTCTAATAAGAGCACTGCGTAACCCGATGCAACTGCTATAAAATCTCACAACTTGCAACAAGACGATAATAAATATTTGAGTTTCAGTTAAAGTTTGTAACTCCAAATAAAGCCTTGCTGCTTAATAACTCATTCCAGGTTAGACCTCAGTAGCTGTCACAAATGGATAGATATAAACAGATTAAAGTTGGGCAAATATATTATGCAAACCTCCTCAATACTGTCAAGTTACTAGCTCTGTAATGTGGTTCCGAGTACTGAAGGGAGATGTCTGTGTTAACCTACTGTACAAACATGGTACCCAAATATTCCAGAGGCTAGAACCTAGAAGTACTAGATGAGACCATCAAGATGGCAGTGAAAGAAACAAAGTCATATAGAGTATAAGAGTTACCATACAAGAACAAAAGATGTGACTCAGCAAGCTTGAACCATACCAGAAAAAAAAAACACCTGCTGTCTTGTAACTTTATTAATACAGTACTTAATAACCAAAGACAGACCTGTTATATTTGGCTTAGTACAAAGCTAATAGTTTTTATGATGAAAATAAGTTTAAAAAAGCATACCTATAGTGCCATTATTGGTCAAAGCCAGATTGACTTTCTCCAAAAGTCCCCGGGCGTTTCTGATCAGACTTTCCTTGCCTTCCAAATCCGACCCATTTAGTGACATGATTATATCTTCCAACTTACCCCTAGCATCAAGAAGCACAGACGACGGTGCAACTGCCGCCACTTGAGAATTTTTCGCGTCGTCATTAGAAGATAGCGAATCGCGAAATGAAATGACCAAGGCCCTTGTAGGCTTTGTAAGAAAAGAGTTCTCAGGGTTTAATGGGCCCTGTGCAGCAGCAATCAGGTCCAGTACCACTTTTGATGATGACCTCTCTGATTTGTCATCTCCAGCGTTTTTCACCTTCTTACCCTCTTTTCTGGGCCTTTTCAGGTTGCCCTCATTGATACTAGTATAGGGGAAACTCAAGTACTTGCTTTCTCTCCTCCCCCTCTTTCTCTGAGAACTTGAGCTTTCTCCAATGTTACAAACAACCAATAAAGAATCAGCATTTGCATCATTCATGTTCTTCTTTTCTTTTCTTGGTCTACCCCTCCTTTTAGGGGACTTACTGTCCAGAACGCTTCTCAAAGTAGGCTCCAAATCTGTCTGGTCCCTGTTTATTTCTCCCTCTTGGCCAGCACCAACAGGTGTGTCCCGAGCACTGGTATCCAGAGTCAACTCTAAACCGTTCATGTCTGAATCACCAACGACAGCACTACTATTTGCATTGCCTCCCTCCAAATTCAACTTGTCACCATCCACACCATCACCCATGTATTTTGCTTCATCATCTTTGGGCAGAACCTCGCAGTTGACACTTCCTTGCAGCACGTCCACATTAGCATATGCACCCTCTACATTTTCATCTCCCTTCGCGTCTTTCTTGGGAAAAATTGAGCCAAAATCAATTTCTACCAAGTGATCCTCGCTTTCAATAGAACCAACAACACTAATTGAACTTGAGCCCTTTAAATCTGCACAGGTTCCTGAATCGGAATTCTCATTCAATCCCACCACATAGTCAATGTCTGGCAACTTGCGTTCACTCGACAAATCCAATTGTTCCGACTTCTCTGAGTCACATTTTTTTTCTACATCAATGATGACAGAACTATTTTCACTCGACAAAACCAACCCCTCTCTGTTCTCATTGGTCAACTCTTGAACTAAAGTCAACTGTACCCGCATGTTCTCTAAACCAACCCTGCTTTCATTAGAAGAAACAACAATATTTTGACTTAAGCCTTTCATATCATCATTTCCTTTCTCCTCCTGCATATTTAACTCCAAAGTATCACCTTCCATCATGTTAATATCTCCATCTCTGCTACTAAAAGGCAAAGAACCAGACCCAACCTCTAGCAACAAAACGGAATTGTCACTTTCTTGTGATTCTTTTTGAGATTTTACCTGTTCATGGTCTGATTCCATCTCTAGTAGATCCCAATTTATCTCTGGTGCATTTTCGTTCTTCATAAGATTCTTCCTCTCTCCATTGTCTGTTTCAGTCTGTTCTAAACTGATATTCACAGTTCCATCTTTCAAATTAACCCCTGTCGTTTCATCTTCACAGAGGTCAACTACTTCCACATCCAAATTCATGTCCTCTATAAGTTTGTTCATGCTCATTGTCCACAAGCTAAATTTAGAAAATAGAAAACTGTAAACATATTAACAAACATTCAATACAAGTAGGTTGAATATTGGTATAGACATGATAACTGATAAATAGCAGATACTGTAAATAAAGCATTTGCATATAAGCCCGAAATGTTTTGGATGATTATAAATTTGTCCAATAGTTTCATATATGCACGAGTATAAAGCAGCATCAAATACAAAATGAGTGAATGAAGAGTGAACATTTTCAAATTGATTATCACTGTACACTACATACGAATCTCAATTTGCTTATACTTCATGCACTAAAGCAATGCAAATATATATGTATATATATAGAGCAAGGCTAAAATAATATACATAGTACACCGCCTTTCGTATATATATATATATATAGAGAGAGAGAGAGAGAAATGCTATGGTGCATTACGAAGCTATGATTAGTTTTGACATCACACTCAAATTTCAAATAAGAAAATTTGAAACAATCGATCCAAACCGTCCAATGTGATCTCCATATTGAAATCTCACTAGAAACCAAAATTTTCATTTTTTTGAATTTTTTATTAATTATTAGAGTATGAAATTTTGTTGATATACTAATTTCTGGACCATCCAATATGGCTGATTTTGCGCGCCTCTAAAAAATAGTAAAAAATTCGAAAAAATAAAAAATTTGGTTTATAGTAAGATTCAATATGAAAATCACATTGAACGATTTGAATCGACCAATGTCAACTTAAACATTATAGAGATTATTACATAATAATCAATTATTTGATCGGCACGGACTGTGTAAGATGAACATTTTCCAGTCATTCCAGAGATACCTAACAACTCATTTCAGGTACATAAGCAAGCGACAATAGCTTGTATGTACTTCGACCAAAGACAACAAATACCAAATATTGAAATTAGTTCAGCAACGTAGACATAAATCTAATAATGCACCTTACTAAACTGTTATCTTACGCTGTGGCTTGTCAATTTTAGATCAAAACATAACCATATCACAATCGGAGATTTAGGGTTTCCATTTTAGGAAAGCTATTTTTACCAACTGTCAGAAAGTGAATTTTTACACTTAATTGACAACGAGTTAACTACTACTAAGTCTTAACTGTTTAAAATAAGTCTTTCTCTAGAGATAACTATGAAAAGTATAAAGATGGGGAACCAAACAGAAAAATAGTGCAAGGGTTTTTTAGTAAAGGTACCTTGAAAAAAGAGGTACCTAGGCAACCTAGCGTACACGAAGAACTTCTACATATGCAAACAATCGATTGGCAAGCAAGAAATTGCGCCAAACTAAAAATTAAGGAACTACATAAAAATCTTAACATTATCCATTAATGTATCGGATGGAAAAGGTCTAATCGGTCGAGAGATAAAGAGAATTTAGATGGTAAGAGTACTGTGTTTGGAGCGAAGAGGAAGAAAAGCGGGGAACAAAGAAACACTATTCAGGGTAAGAAATAAGAATCTTCGAAATATCACCTCCCTCTTATTAAATATTTGCACCTTGGGCTAGTAATCTGATCTAACGGTACAGAATAGTGATATTATAGAAAAGACGGTGTTGTATAAATCATTAAATCGGTGTATATATTATAGAAAAGACCGGGACTTTTCATACTGACATTCTATATCTGATCGATTTGGGGGCTGACACGTGTTGAGGAAAATGAAGCGGTGATCCTCCTTGCAGTAATTGCATGATCCATAAAAAACAAAGGAGTTGCAAAGAGCAACTCCCTTTTAACACTGCGAAATTTTTACGAATATGATACCAGGTAGATATAATTGCTGGAGTGATATGATAACATGTTTTAATTGACATGTCGGATTTTTGCTTAGGAATATCATTGATAAGTAGAAATCCGTAAAGTTTTTCGCTGGTTTTGATTATCATGTAATCCAAACATATTTTGGGAGAAACTGGGGTAATTCAAATTGATGTCATGGCTAAGATTTCAAATCAAGCTGTAGGCAATCATGGCCAGGATTGAAAGGAAGAGATTGGAAAGTAAGGATGTCTAAACTTAAAAAAGACATAACAAAATGGGTCTGCGCCAAACGACCACCAATGAAGCGTCTACAAGAGATACACTCAAGAATACAAGTAATCCAAAATCAGCACTCATCCTTACAAGACCATAAACTAGAAGAGGCACTAAGAAGGCAAAGGATACAAATGGAGGCAATGGAAACTGAATATTGGTCGCAAAGAGCAAGGATAAAATGGTCAAAAGATGGAGACCGTAACACAAGAGATCGTAACACAAGATTCATGCATACTGTGGCATCAATTAGAAGGAATAGGAACTTTATTTTCGAAATACAGAACAGTCAGGGAGAAATAGTGACAGAAGAGAATGTAATAAGAAATGAATTCATTAGCTATTTTAAGAATTTATATTCTGAGAATCATGTACTGTCAAATCTGAATAATGAATTTTCTTTGGAATACTTTTTCTCTCAAATTAATGATGCTAAACTATGCAATGAGGTTTCAAAGGCAATTGAAATAATTCCAGATATAAGTGAAGTGAAAAATACTCTCATTTTAATGGCACCAGATAGTGCTTCAGGACCAGATGGATTCACTGCTAGATTTTACCAGAAACTTTGGGGAACGATTGGATATGATCTAACAGAACAGATAAAAGATTGTTTCCTCAAAAAGATGCTACCTAAGAATTGGTTACAAGGAATGATAGTTCTCATAAAAAAATCACGAGAAGTGATCTCTCCAAGTGATTATCGTCCGATGAGCATTGGTAGTATACAGATTAGTCATGAAAATTATCTCAAATAGATTAAAACCACACATGAATGCTCTACTAGATCCAGCACAAACAGCCTTCACATCTCAGACAATATCCACCTTATAAAAGAAGTTATGCATTCCCTAATTCAAACCATTTCAAGAAGGAGGCCTACATACTTAAGACTGACATAAGAAAAGCTTTTGACATGTTATCCTGGAAATATCTCAAACACTCAATGATCATGTTAAACTTCCCACAGACAGTCATTGAACTGATCCTAAATTGTCTATCAAACAGTTCCCTATCTATTGACCTCAACAACTCAAATAATGGAGGATTCATTATCCCGAGCAGAGGACTTAGGCAAGGTTGCCCACTATCACCAATTCTTTTTACGATTGCAATGAAAGGTTTATCAAGGTCACTAAGATGGGCTGAACAACAAAATCATATACAAGGGGTTAAACTAACAGAAAACTCCCTCCCTGACTCACTCGTTGTATGCAGATGACGTCATATTATTTGGGAACTGCAACCCAAGAGAATCCCTATTGTTTAAGGAAATATTTGAAGATTTTTCTAAAGTTTCAGGTTTGGGGATAAATCCTACCAAATCGAAACTCTGGTTTAGTCACTCATGCACAGATAACAGCAAACAAAACATCACACAGATATGGCAAGCACAAGAAGGTTCAGATAGAGATTCATACCTTGGGATAAGTTTTGATGTGAGTTTTACTAACCCTAGTTGCTAGATAGAGGTTGCAAGTATACAACCGTCTATTGTAGTACTTAGGGATCGAATCCACAGAAACAAGTCGGATTTAGTTATCAAATTCCAATAATTCTAATCTAAGAAAGAAATTAAAAGTAAGATGCTGAGTTTTGTTGTAAAGTAAAAGGTTGGTGTTTGGTGTTATGCAATTTTGAGATTAAGTAAATCAATTAACAATTTCAAGAATTAAGATGAGAGACTTAGATTTCTAGAGTTTCTATCCACTTGTTTATATCTACTTGCTCAATTAAAGGTTTGTTTTTGTATTATGAAGGCGCAATTAACAAGTTTGGTACTAAGGAATATTTCTATGTTAATATCATATCTAAACTAGAATAATTCACTAATTGCCTTAATCTACTTAAACAATTGCAATTCACATCTCGGTACTTAGTACAATTATTCAATTCAATTAAGTTGGTCTATAGATGACAATCGTCACGTTTCGGTACTTAGATTACCATCTACCTTGTTACTTATGGTCGGAATCTAATAATTCAATTTCTCAATTACAACCATTAAATCCTAAGTATGCAATTTGATCAAGATCACAATAAGCAACAAAAATAAGCACAAGTCATAATAACAAAAATCATCATCATATCATTATACCAAGTAAGATACAAGCCAAGTTTCAAGTCTCCCTAAAAATCTAATGGAGAATTAGCCTTTGATGGCCATGAAAATACAACTAAGCAAGTAAAAGAAAACAAGAGAAGGAGTGAAAGATTAAACCGAAGTGATGATGAAGTCTCTAATGGCCTTTTCTTCTTCTTCTTCTTCCTTCTTCTTCTTCTCTTTCTTCCCCAAAATCTCTCTCTTTCTCCCAAAATTGTAATGAAAAACTATCTCGTCAAAGGTGTCCTAACAAGATCTGAATCCCCCTATTTATACAAGAATACACGAATTCCAAAATAACCTCTAATAAACTTCCCAAAATAAAGCAGAACTACTCTGCCGACTTTGGTTACGGCTGTAATTGAACCGTAATGAGTGCTGGAACCGCCAGAACATGTCATGAAGATGGTTGTGCGATCTATTATGGGAAATGTCGGTTTTGGTTACGGTTGTAATGAAGTGTCATTACGGCCGTAATGAGCTCTTCTGCATTTGAAATTTGGCTAAGTCATGAAATATCAACTCCTCGGGAAACCCTCATTATGGCCGTAATGGGTGTTGGTTACAGGCGTAATGAGTGTACTTAGCTCCTGTGGTGGCTAAGTATTGGGATTTTGTCTCTCGGGAAAGGGTTATTACTATGCGTGTCTAACGTGGTTAACGCCACGAAAATTGTCAATTTCGTTTTCGTTAAATTTTGTAGACGTTGAAATTTTTTTCGTTTTTGTTTACTGAACCAAACGGAAGTGTTTTTTTGTTGCATTGATTGTTTTGTTTCAAAGGAACGATCGAAATGATTTCAACGGTTAAAATTTTGATCGTTTAAAGTTTGAACAAAATAATAGATCAATCATTAGCACACACAATAGCACAATACACAAATAACAAAAATCTCTGATATTAATCAATAATACCTCACACAATAGCTCATAATTCAAGAAAAAAATAACATTTAACATAACAAAATCACAAATAACATCTCACATAGTAGCAAACAATATCTCACACATAACAAATAAGAACACGTTACTCAAACACAAATAACATCTCACACAATAGCAAATAAGAACACGTTACTCAAAAATACACATTACCTAATGAATTGTAACAATGTCATGCCTTCAAGCTGCACTAGCACTACCACATATAGTATCATCTGGTGTTGTTGCTTCATCAATTAATGGACCAAATAACATCAGCAAATACTCCATTATTTTCTGAAATAACAGACAACAAAATACACAACACATTAGTACATATTATGAAAGATAATTCGATAAAGCAACAAAGAAGAAAACAAGAAATAAAAGTACCGTTTACTGAAGCACGCAATGGTGGAAATGGAAATATACTGGTAGAAATGGAAATATACAAAGAAGGCAAGAGCAGTATAAACGAAATACATGAATTAAACGAAAACGAAACAGGCCTTAATCACTTTCGTTGCATTGAGCGAACGAAAAAAAAATAATTTGCGTTTGCGTTTTCGTCACTAACGAAACCCATTTTTCATTTCGTTTGCGTTATCGTACGGACGCAACAAAACGAAAATGATCCTAACGAACTTTCGTTTGCAGGTCTAGTCATTACGGCCGTAATGGATGTTGGTTACGATCGTAATGGGGAAAAGCATTCAACATTTAAAGACCATGATGTCAAACAATACAAAATGGAAAATAAGATCCAGTCATCAGGTACCTATCAAATACCAACCATGGTATCCCAATTGGAATAAACCAAACAGGAAGAAATGCATTATCATACCTACAGTTGCAGATGCCTTCGATCATAACACAAATAATTGGAAAGAAGACACACTTCGCATAGCCTTGAGTCAAACACATATTCGGGAGATACTTGAGCACAGCCAGAAACCATCTCCAAATTATTTAGGAAAAGATAAACTCATATGGTTAGAATCATCATCAGGCAGATACTCAGTAAAATAAGGGTATAAGTTTATTGAGAAACTAAATGGAATAAATAACACCCGACCACCCTTCTCTCAATGGCAAAATATTTGGACCAACAAGGAAATTATACCAAGGGTTAAAAATTCTCTCTGGCGTGCAATACATGAAGGATTAATGATCAGAGCCAGAATTCATAGATCAATCATCATAGATCCAAGATGTACTATATGTAGGCTTGAATATGAATCTATTTCTCATGCCTTATTTAAATGTGCAATACCGAGACTACTATGGTTTACATCTCAATTCAATATCCGAACAGATAACCTATCAGAATCTACTACTGATATTTTAGCCTTGATATTATACATATTGAAAAACCCCTTATTCCCAAATTCTGCAACAGCTTATGGTGTATCTGGAAAAAAATAGAAACTATATAATATTCCAAAGTAAACCAGCAAACCAAGCAACGATAATTAAATGTTTTTTTATCGAAAGTGCTCATGCAATGCTTAAAGTCGCTAATTTTTTTATTAATTAATATGAAAGCGACGTTCATTTATTGACAAAAAAACAAAGTGACATTCTAAATCATCTTTCAGTTATTAATTAATGTTAGCTATAGATTCGGAGCATGTGTAAATTAATTAATTAAACAAATCCAATGATTTGTTTATAGTTCAGAATAGCAAAAATCTTATAAAAAATAGGCAAATTCTGCTATATATATGGATCAAAATTGATTTGATTGTACATTTAATTATCGATGAAAAATCAGTGTGATTGCATAATTATTGATGACGATCAATGATTGTAGTTGATCTATGTTTAAATTTTTTTTGTCCATGTATATATAGCAGACTCGCTTACTCTACAAAATAATCTCAAAATAAATATGTTACATATTTTAATCGACTTGTACCTTTTTAATGCTAAGTTTTTCACACTGTAGTTCTAATAAAGGGTGTATATGAGACTTGCAAAAGAATTTCACATCTTTCTGCATCGGATGATTAATAAACAAATGATGTAGATGTCTAGTGCTTTGTTCGATATTATCTACATCAGATTTAATTAATAAGGGTGTGAATGTCTTGTTTATACATCGTCTATTAAAAAAGCAGGAGGAGAATTAGTCCGGAGGATGGGACCGACGCTTCTACACCTAGTTTCAATATAATCGGCGTAAAGGAGGGTTTGCGGAAGATCATTTTTTCCGTAGTGATGCTTCAACCTAGGGGGAGCTCTATGCCCATCTTAAGGGGAGCTAATTTGAAAAAGATTTTGTTTCAATACCCTTTGTTAATTCCCAAAAATGAGGAGATAATCAATTGAGAGTGCACATGCATATTGAATCTATTGTAAGAGCACTCTCATGTTTTGCAAATTGTCAAAAGGTGAAGATTATTATACTAAACAACTTTCTTGATTTGATAATTTGCAAAATAAATACAATATAACATGTATTTGCTGGGTTGGTCCTTGGAAAGCATAGGATAGTTTTTATATTCCTTAGATTCCAATTTCCAGGGTTAACTTTAGAATCAAGTCCAAAGTCGAAACAATGCATATCAATATGCATCGATATATCAATATAAAGGTTAGTCATGAATCTAACTAAGTACAAAATGGACTGAGAGGATCGTCATAGGTCAGAACCATATCGATATATCTATTTGAGATTGATTGGCATATCAATATATTGATATACCTACTTGGAGACTCGAAAATTTGGCTAAGGAGAAAAACTCTGAGATGACCATCTTAGGGCTGTTATTCGAGCGAGTTCGAGCGAGTCGGGGCTTGCTCGAACTCGGCTCGTGAATTATACGAGCCAGCTCGGCTCGGATCACCAGTGTTGTTTCGAGCTGAAAATCCAGTTCGTATTTGACTCGCGAAAACTCAAGCCGGCTCGTAACTCGTTAATTAGCTTGAATTTACGATTCAGTTTGCTAAATTATACAAAATTCTATCATTTATGCATGAAACATTGACTAGAGCTAATTATGTAAGAATAAAATCGACTATAATTTATATCAATATAAAACAGAAGAAAATTATGAAAAAAAAGTTAACATGAAGATATCAACATATTACATGTTATGTTAAGAGAAAAAAATACATGGAATACAATAATTTGAGTGAGTTAATGAGCGAGCTGGAAGTAGCTCGAACTCAGCTCGTCAATTATACGATCTACACAACTCGAGTCAGATTAGGTCGAGTTAAATCTGAGCGAGTTGATAACGAGCTAAAATCCGACCGAGTTACGAGAGAGTCACGGGTCGTGAGCTTTTTGCCCAACCCTACCATCACCATTTCTAGGTGCAATCGATACATCGATTTGGTATCAATTGATGTATCGACATATCGATATATCATATCGATATAACGATATAGGCAGAGAACATAATTTCCTCTGTTATGTACAAGCTATTTAAGTAGCTGATATCTTTAATCTCTCTCCAAGAAAACAAACTACCTACACTCACTTTAGCATACTAAGAGAGATCAAAACCACTTTTAGCTTATCCATTCTCTAATCATTTATTCTATTGAATCATGTGATACTCTTTGAGAGATTGTTTTGACTTGAGCAATTGGGTTTCAAGTGTCGAGACCTTATGGAAAGATAGTGTTGGGCTCATCCTCCTTTGTTTCATCTCTTCTTGGATATTTGTTTGATTCCTTCTTGGATCTTTGTTTTGATCCCTTCTTAGATCGTGATTTATAATTGCTCATTTGTTTTGAAAGAAAACTTGAATTCAAATTTGTAAGAACAATCCGTATTAGTGAATTTCGGCCCCAGTGTGAATCGAAGAGTCCCGTGAACGTAGGCTTTGAAATATTTGGTTGAGCCATGTTACATAGAGTATCACAGTTCTCTTACTCTTTCTCATTCTCTATCTCTTTTTATTATAATCTTGCAATTCTCGTGTTCTTTGATAGTAATTGAATTATACCAATTGATTGTCTTAATGTCTATTCTTGTGACTTTTGAGCTTCCGCATTACCATAAACTTTAGTATTATATAAGTAACATGAAGTACTATATTAGAGGAGGCAAATACATGCAGAGCCTGAATTTACAAGTGTTAGTTAAGTTTTCATTTTCATTTTCCTTTGAAAAAAGCAAAAATGAAACAAGTAGTTTTCTACGAAATCTGGAAAGAAAAATTCCTAAAAATTTACATTCTAACAAATGAACACATAGAAAATTATTTTGTGCTGAAAAAAATTTCGCATCTCTTTTAATGACAAACAAAAATAACCTTATGTATTTTTTATTGGGAAATTTTTTGAAATGTCACCACAAAACACTAATATTGTCAAAATGCCATTCCGAATCTCATATTTGTCAAAATGCCAATAAAATGAAGAACCTAATTTAATTATGCCATTATATCCTTTTTAATCCAATTTAATAATTCTGATCTTTCTAAATACCCATAATGCCCTTGTTGTTTTTTTAGATTTAAGTTTCGGCTGAAATCAAATGAGTCGACGAACATAATTATTAACCCTGATCTTCGATAAACTGAGAGAGGAGAGTCGAGATCCTTCGACGGATAGGAGAACAGAACCCTAGTTCTTCGATGGACTGAGAGAGGAGAGTCGTTAGGGTTTGTCATTGGTTAGGTTCTGCATCGCAAGGACTTCGTCGTCGATCAGGGAACCAGACTAAGGTTCATCGCCAGGTCAGTTTTCTTTCTCTCTCCACCGATAATTTTGCTTGTTGTGGCTTCTAAGTGAATGTTTGGTTAAAATTTTGTTGTTGTGGTGATGTTCTGGTTTGGTAATTTATGTCGCCAGTGAATGTTGGCTTTTGTGTTTGTACTGTAATTTATGTCTTCTTTGGTCTTTAGTCTTTTGCAAGGGTTTTACTGCTCCTTAACTCTTCTACAATAACCCAATTAGTCATTGAGCGAGTCCATTCTGCTTATCAATTCCTTTGTGGATCAATTGTTTTCCTATTCGTTTTGTGTTACAGTAAACAAACTGATTGTTGCTACTTATACATCTTCAAATAATCATCAGTATAAAGTTATGGGTTTTAAAATTCTGCCATATGGTTGATATCAATTCCTTTGTGGATTAATTGTTTTCGTAAAATTTAAATATTTGTTGATTAAATGAATTATTAGTTCCAATTTAAACAAAAGCTAAAAGTTAAATGTATTATAATTAGCTTCTAACGTCCTTGATCCATTACAGATTTAAATATTTGTCGTCGCCATCCCGCCACCCTCTCCAGTCCTTTGCGACGCCAGAGCCTTTCTCCAATCAGGTGAGTATCTCGTTCATTGCTTCGTCTCTGTAGTTTGAGGAAGCTGCTAGGAAGCTTATGTAGTCTTTTTTGTGCATGAAGATCGATTATTTTGGTCTGATTAATTCAACTGAATGCTTGGTTTTGCCAATTTGTTTGCTGTAGCGCTCGACTAGTATTTAACTCTTGAATTTGTTTGTTGTAACAGTATTTGAAGGATGCAGCGACCTTATTCTCATTCTAATCCAAAGCATGGCAGCAATTTGTCATCTAACAGATAGTCGTCAGAAACCAAAAAGTTGCCACTTGTGGAGTGTCCTTATTGTGGAGTTTATGTTAGGATGGTATGTGAGCGGTACGGAGCAAATTCAGTGAATGGATATTTTGCTTTTTGTGGTTATTTTGCATTTGGGAAACTTTTGGCTGTAATGGGTAGTTGTAAGCATTGGTTTGTCAAGGAATGCTTTGAGATGGATTTTTTTTAATTCTTTGTTAGAACTGATGCTTGTATGATATATTGCTATACTTAACTGATGTATTTTGAAATTTTTGTTAAAACTGATGCTTATCTGACTCGTTGCTGGTAACTGGGATATGTTGTTCCAATTTTATGGCTTATACTGCTATACTTAACTGAGATATGTTGTTCTGAAATATTGTGGATGGTCTGGAATACCAGCAGCCATGTTCAATCGACCAGAATTGCTTTGATGGTCTGGAACACCTGGCAGCCATGTTCAATTGACCTATTCTGCTCAATAAAATCTCTACACTTATATTAGTATGCAATTGTCCATTCTGCTCAATAAAATCTCTTATTCAGTTTATGTTGGTTGACAATGCATAGGGGGGAAGTAATGCAACACAAGATGGTACATCAGCTACTCAACCAAATCAATGAATTCTGCTCATGGCTACTCAACGTTTGGTTTAGTATATGGATATTTTAGCTGTAACGGGTATTTTGCATTTTGGCTTGGGTATTTGAATTATGCTGATGAATATTGGTTAATACATTTTGGTTGTAATGGGTATTTGAATTCTGCTGATGGATATTGGTTGTAATGAGAGAGATATTTGAGCTTTTTTTTAGAGTCCATTCTTTATGATTATGTCCAAACAAATGGTGCAGCATTTGTGTTAAAAACAAACTCAAATTAAAAAAATACATAACTGCATTACATATTTGGTATATTGAAAATCAACTTCAAAAGTTACACACTTCAACTAAAATTCACTAAGAATGCATAACTGCATAACAGATTAAAAAAAACTACACATTTCATTGTTCTAACAAAATAACTACATAAATTGGCAAAATATAATGCTTACAATCAAACAACTAATTATCACAAACAGTAAGAAATTTTATCGTTTTTCAGCATGACAATCGTCTCAAAGTTTTCTTCTTCAGTTCTACAATTCCATTCTTCAACATAGCGATCAATTCCGAGGTGTCCTTCCTCAATTGTCCAGTCTCATACTTCAATTCTCTAATAGCTTTCTTTATTCCAACAACCTCATTTTCTAATAGCTCGTATCCTGCATTGCCTCTTTCTCAATCCTTTTCTGAAAGCAGTTATAAGCAACACCAGTGTCAAATGTCCAAATTGAAATGCTAAAATGAAAGAAAAATGTGACACCCAAAGTATGAGAATGTGAGCAAGTCAGATTATTATCAGTTGACAAGCTACTGGTACCAGTTCATGATCGTAGTTGGGTTTCGATGCAGCTGCAAGGTTAGTTCTCCATCTCACTCCTCACACACTGGCAACTGTTTAAAGCATTACATAGCAAGAAATCATTTTTGGTTGACACAGCAAAACATGCGAAGTTTTTTGAGATGCTGACCTAGCGATTATGGCTTAATATAAAAAAGGATTATGACCAAAAATCAAAGATTTGAAACAAAGAGTCTATCAAAAATTCTGACGAAAAATCAAATATTTGAAACAAGATTTGACCTGGTGATGCGAAGCGAAGGGGACTATTGGGTGGCAGATTGTCAGCTCATGATGAAGCTCCGGCGTCGCAACGGACTGGAGAGGGTGGCAGAGGACAAGAAGGGTGACGGAATGGCGGCGATGTGGTGGCGACGATCTGTACGACGAACAAACGATGAACCCTAAAACTCGACGAGTGATGTCCAGAGGCAGAGTGGCAGATCGAATCGACTCGATCGAGTCTATTATTATTTCCAATCGATCAGTAAAAATAAAAAACAAACAAATTCTGACAGGGTATTTTTGTCATTTAAAAAAAATGAGATTTTTTAATTGAAGTTAAAGAAGAATAATGACAAAATGAAAATAGATATTGAATTTTAATGACATTTAGACAAATATTGATTTTCGAATGACATTTTGACAAATTCGTAGTTTTAAAATGACATTTCGAAAAATTTCCCTTTTTTATTAGTGACATGAATGCATGATGTGTATTGAGTCTGAAATGAGATATATACAAGGTGATAGGTTATTGGGCGGAACCCAATGCCTAACGAGCTCAATAAGAAATTCAATATTTAGCTTTTATTCATGATAAAGATAAATCTTTATTTTTGTTAAAGAAAATAAAGTGATGAACGCTTTTCACTTATTTAAAAAAAATGATAAAGATAAATTAGACCTGAAATTCGAAATGATTCCCAAAGTTTGGAACTCAAAAGAGAGATTCGAGATCCTCAATTCAAAGGGGCTTCCCGAGCTTTGTCGCTCGATATCGAAAGATTATAACCAAGTCTAACTAGCGGTTAGTAGTAGCACGACTCACGTCCAAGAATCACTTCTTCCAAAAGATACGTCCGAGCAGTTATTCGGAATGGATAATGTTTCGTAAATATCACATTTGATACTAACTATCGATATCGATTTTATTATGCACATTTAGTTGAGTTATTGTGCACACTATTTGAGTTATTATGCATGTTATACCATAATTATTTCAGTACAAAAAATAATATGTATAACTATTTCATTACAAAAAATAACATGCATAATAACTCAAATAATGTGCACGATAACTCAACTAAAAGGGCATAACAAAATTGATAACATGTATGATGTATAACTATTTCATTACAAAAAATAATATGCATAATAACTCAAATAATGTACACGACTCAACTAAAAATGTATAATAAAATCGATATCAATAATCGACATCATATCTACGTATCAGCTTTTTTTTTGTAAAGTTTGGAAAAACGAGAGCAGGAGATGAGATTGAAGGATCGTTAATCGAACCTTTTAAAAGTATGACAAAATTCAGGCCAATTTCGTATTGGAGACTTCGAGGAGCAAACCTTTCTAGAATTCCAGTTGTCAATTTATTAAATAAAAAAAAACAAAAAGATGCAGTGCCATAACCTGGGTACACTATTGGGCGAAGCAAAGCATAGTTCACTATCAGAGATTCAGAGGAGAAGTGAAATCAAAGCACAAAAACTTCCCAACCGCACGAGCAAACAAAGAAAGGAACCTAATCCATAACAAAACCCAAAGAAAACACGAAAATTTGAATTAAAAAAAAAAGAGAAATTGCTGCGTACAATAATTAAGAATCCCTTTCCTTCTTCTCCTTCCTGTTCACACTCTCAATTTACAGAGAGAGAGAGAGAGAGAGAAAATGGGAAGAGCATTTGTTTATGTGATACTAGGAGGAGGCGTGGCGGCTGGATACGCTGCTCTGGAATTCTCTCGTCGAAAGGTGGGCCCCGGCGAGTTATGCATCATCTCCGAAGAATCGGTGAGTTACTAATCCCTACGTTGCCGCTCTCGTTTGAAGATTGTCGAAATCTCCCTGTAATTTTGGTGAATTTGCATTTTAATTTATTTGCGCGGTCGTTAATTGAAGACACTTCGAGCTTCTATGATTATCCGACGACCAGTTAGCTGGGAATCTGGGATTATTTTCAAATATCACCTTTGATATTGTTAATTTAACTTCCAGTCGTAATCTTATTAGAAGTCCTATAAGCAGCTCAATTGGTATTGTAATGTTTTCTTAGGTAGTAAAATTTGATTTGATGGTATGATGTAATATAAATTAGTGCCTAAAACCAAATAATTAAGGTTGAACCTTTTTGTAAGGTTCTTAAAGAATGAAATTTATATTTTCAACACTTCAAAGAAGGAGAGTTTTGTTTGAACCAAAGGATGCAAATGACTCTCAAGGGTAAATGCAAAATAAATAAATAAAAAATCATTTTTTCTTCGATTCATTAGTATCTTGAAATATTTCTAACTTATTTTTCTGTTGAATGACCGATCATATTCATAACTTTTTAACAGGTTGCACCGTATGAACGCCCTGCTTTAAGCAAAGGATATCTTCTTCCAGAAAGTATAATACCTTACTTTATGTTCATCAGTACAACAACAACAACAACAACAACAACAACAAAGCCTTTAGTCCCCCATCAAGTTGGGGCAGGCTAAATATATTCAGTTCAAGATAATTTTTTGAAGAGTAAAAATGACGCCTAACTTTGGTAGAGATAAGTTTACTTTTAATCTGGTAATATAAAAACATAACAGAATTAAGCAATTTGTGTACAATCCGCATTCTGACAATTCAGCTCCTTAATACTTTTATAATACTTTTAAAATTACAGATCCTGCGAGGCTTCCTCAATTTCACACTTGTGTTGGTGCCAATGAGGAAAGGCTAACCCCAAAATGGTACCGAGAAGAAGGTACAAATTTAAATCATTTTTATTCACATTGTTCCTCTCATACTTAATATCAGCTGAGATGGAACTTTTTTGGGGATATTAAGGTATTGAGCTAATTCTCGGAACAAGAGTAAAATCGGCAGACCTAAAAAAGAAGGAATTACTAACAACATCTGGAGAAACAATTACGTACAAGTATCTCATAGTTGCAACAGGTGCTCGGGTACTGCTTTTTAACTTAATTATGGAACTTCATTACTCTGTGCTAGTTTCTCGGGTGAGCCAGTCTGGTACTTCCATGTTATACTTATGGCTTGAAATAATTTTTCTTTATCAGGTTGTACATGACTTTTCTTTTTAGGTTCTTTTCTATTTTGTGCCATACCATCAAAGACCTTAACCTGGAAAATTTAGCTGGTACCTAAATTTTTCTCAGAAGGTAGTAGTTGACTGCGACTACTTCTTTTCAAGAAAACAATTCATGGTGATTTTTCTGGCCATAATATCAGGTTTTTTGTCGTCTTTCATGCAGGCTCTGAAGTTGGAAGAATTTGGAGTGTGGGGATCAGAGGCACCGAATGTATGCTATTTGCGATATATATCTGATGCTGATAGGATGGTAAATGTGATGCAATCATGTACTGATAAAAGTGCAGTGGTTATTGGTGGTGGTTATATTGGTATGGAATGTACAGCAGCTTTAGTTACAAACAAGATAAAGGTCACCATGGTTTTCCCTGAAAGGCACTGCAGTAAGTACTGTTGATTTTTGTAATACTTTTACTGTCATGTTTTTGCTGTTTTTATTTTTATTTTTTTGTGTGTTTTTTCCTATTGTAATGTGAAATGCTAATTGTAATATTTACAGTGGCTCGGCTATTTACGGCAAAAATTGCGGAGTTTTATGAAAACTACTACAAAGCAAGGGGTGTCAAGTTTGTTAAGGGAAATGTGCTGACATCTTTTGAAAATGACCCATCTGGAAAGGTAAATGATAAATTCAATATATCTTTTTAATTATACTTTTTAGTTAACTTTTGCATATTGAAAAGTAACATTCTGAGATGTCACTTCTGGCAATATAGATTTCATTTTCTCACTTGTATAGGTGACTGCTGTTATCCTGAAAGATGGGACCCGTATTGCTACTGACATGGTTGTGATTGGCATTGGAATCCGTGCAAACACAAGCTTATTTGATGGCCTAGATAAGGGAGGAGCAAAGCTAGCCCTAGAAAAGGGTGGTATAAAGGTAAATGGTAGAATGCAAACTAGCGACAGCTCAGTCTATGCTGTCGGTGATGTGGCAGCCTTCCCAGTAAAACTCTTTGGAAATGACATTCGCCGGCTTGAACATGTTGACTCGGCCCGTAAAACTGCACGGTAAGTTCTAGTTTTGACATTCCAATTTTGATTTGCTCGGAGAAGTAATTCATTCCATTACCAAACCAGTACCATAATTGCCCCTTATAGGAAGACATTTCTAGTTGTAGTATGCAGTTTTTGTTGATATTTAATATTCTTTTATGAATATAAATTATGGTTTCTTGTTTGTTTCATCTATTTTTTCCCCCCAACTCAATAGGCATGCTGTCTCAGCAATAATGGCACCTGATGCAACTGGCGACCTTGACTACCTGCCTTTCTTCTACTCGAGGGTATTTTCCTTGTCATGGCAATTTTATGGTGACAGTGTTGGAGAAGCTGTTCATTTTGGGGACTTCCCAAATGGTCGGTTTGGTGCATATTGGGTTAATGAAAGCTGTATTATTGGGGCATTTTTGGAAGGGGGTTCCAAAGATGAATATGAGGCTATTGCCAAGGTTGTGAAAGCAAGAGCCCAAGTGTTGAATGTTGGAGAGTTGGAGAAATTAGGGTTGGAATTTGCTTTCAGAGAGAGCAAAAAGTTGATTGAGAGTGCTGGTACTGGTGGTGTTACCAGTTCAGGCACAGGTTCTGGTATGGGTGCAATTATGGAGAAACCACTGTACAAGTATCATGCTACTGCAGGGGTTGTGGTTGCAGCTTCTATAGCAGCATTTGCATATTGGTATGGGTGGAAACGCCGTAGGTGGTGAGAGTATTGTGATATGCACTGTTGCCTTTATTGTTATTTCAAATCGAATTCACCAATATAAATGGGTGGTTGTATAATGTAAAGTAGAGATGCAGAAGTGCCGATTTCTAGTTTTACAGAAAAGAAATATAATTGCATTGAATACATAGCTCCTATTGTATATTATTAATAAAAAAGGGCAGCCAGTGCATGTAGCTCTTGTTTGCGCGGGGTTCGGGGAAGAGTTAGACCACTTTGGAGTCTTTGTACGCAGTATTTTCTTGTATTTCTGCAAGAGATTGTTTTCACGATTCGAATCCGTAACCTCCTCCTGATCACAAGGCGTCAACATTACCGCAGCGTCAAGGCTCCCCTTCCTCCTATTGTATATTATTACAGAATAAAATATAATTGCAGTGAATGCATAGCTCCTATTGTATATTATTACTGACCAACCATGGTTTATAGTGATGCTATCTATTTTACTCGTCGCATGTTGATTATTTGCTTCCCATTTTTGAATTAACTCTTTCCTGTAAAAGTTTTATTTCCAAGCTTACTGGATACTCATTCTGTAACTTGGGTTAGCTCTGAATCTGTTTTAAACCATTGCAATTGCAATTTGGTGCTTCATTGCTTATGTAGGCAGCAGGCAATAGGTTCTTCTCTCTCAGAATCATTTATGAGTTAGCCTTTTCACTTGACAATGTTTCACAAGGCACTGTCGCCAATGCGTAATGATTGGTAAAATGGGAAGGGGATTCTCTCGCGCAGCATTAACGAATGTTCATGATTTTCTGTTCAGATTTGAGTTAGATCTGATATTATAAAGTTTAGCTTGCATGAATCTCGATGCAAATCAAAATCTGAAATTTACCGTGCAACACGTACAGTGTTTGTGCTGCGCAACAATTCTCTGGTCTATCTAAATTCACATTTTTGTTTGTGAAGTAGGCTGTGGGGGAATATTCAGTAAATTCCCCAAAGAGTGGATGATAAAAATTCATCTAAAGATAGATTAAACATCTATTTGTTTTCTCTATATATCACAGTATATATACTGTGGATGAGCCAATAATCCATTTTTTTTTTACATACCTATAACATATTGCTTCTATTATGGCAATTCCTATGACTATTAAACTATTAGTTGAGATTCCAATGTTTAAATCTTTACAAAATATTCAATTCTAGTTCTTCAAACAAGAGATCACTGGTTGAATCGGCGCCTTGACATCCCCAAATGCATTCCAACAAAAAGGACCACTTAAATGATCTATTCCTGCTGTTGGCTCAAGCTGGATGTCAGCCAGATGAATATTCTTACAAGGCGTATTATCGCTGCATGCTAGGTACTCGGGCTGTACCATGTAGGTTCCGACGAAGCCTTGGAATGTGATGTCTGATAAGGTAACAGCAGATGATTTATTTGCACAGTGGCTCTGGCCATTGCAGTAGTACTGGTCAATCATTATTGGTGTTTTCACCTCTGACACTTGAATGTTTGCGAACCGTACATTTTTAACCGAGCCTGAGCCGCCCTGTTATTTTTACTCTTTAGTAGCATATTCCATAAACTATTGGAAGTAAATTGTAATGTCTTCTTTTGTTTTTTTTTCTGAGGAGAAATAATGAAATTAGTACCTGCCAAGTTTTGATCCTGGCTGCTGTCAAGGTACCAGTCATTTGTATATTTTGAACAGTTAAGCCTGACACAACTGCTGTTGTACCATCTTTTCCAAGTCCTCCGATACTGATACCATGGCCAGGCCCACAACTGACATCATGTATGAACACATTTGAACATCCTGTCTGTATTGAAACACAATCATCACCTGATCAAACAAACATAAATCAAACTTCCATTAAATCTTGATCTCAATATGGTGGGTTATAACTCTAAAATTAGGTTGTCAGTAAAGATTGAAAAGTTACCACAAGCAAAGGTGGAGTGATGAATGGTAACAGCAGCTGAGTTCTGGAGATGGATTCCATCAGTATTTGGGCTATCACCTGGTGATGAAATTGTAATGCCATGCACCTCTACTGATTGGCACGTGTCAAATTTCAGGTGGAATTGCGGGCTATTCCTGATTGTTATCCCAGTTACTGTCACATTGTAGCTCCCATAAAACCTCACAGACTGGAAAGAATAACCCCATGAAGAATAGATTAGTGAGTTTATCTTAATGGGATACATCTGTTCAACATCGTAAAATTATCTTTTCTTCTTAATAACAATATAAGAAATATAGTACATGCTTACAGTTGGCCTGGTTTGTGCCAAACTTCCAGTAATATCCTACAAGAAGAGTGAGACGTGTTAAAATTGATTGGAAATTTCAGCAGGTTGTGTTTCTTCACTGCCCTTTTATCTCTAAGTTTGAAACAATATATTGTTTATGTGGAAGTAATTTTCTACATACTAAAATTTCTATATACAAAATATTTTTGTAGGAGATCTTACTGGTTCATCATCAGCCTCAGAACTTATATTCCACCAAGAATTGCCACGCCCTTCAACAATTCCTTGTCCTTGTATTGTTATTCCTCTTAATTTCGTGAATTCTATCCACTGTAGAACCCCAGATGTAAAACCTTTATGATTTGTTGGTGCCACAATTGTGCCATCTAGCTGAATTGGGAAAAAAAGAAAAAAAAAAAGCAGATAAAATGTTTAAACATCAACACCAGAAAATGTTCATTAGTTAGGAAACCTGATCACTCTGGGAAAGGCCTTCAATCATACTGACATGCAAAATAGTAGATGTACAATTGTACAAACCAAACACTTGCCTGAAAAATTATGTTGGACTGACAAATGGGCCCCGCAAAGGAGATGGGCCCAACTAAAAATTGGTAGTTGGAGGGGACCACCATAGTTGATGCTGCTACCTTGCATGCTGCTGCCCATGTATCTTGAAATGCCTATAATAACAACATATAAGAGTCAACTTTTCTTTTCTCCATTTTATTGTGAACCTTTGTTAATTACTATTTACTATTTGCAAAAAATCCATATTTCCTTTGGCAAAGTAGCAATTCTACTTTTCTCTATTTCTGTGTGACAAGCATAACTGGTCCTTCTTGTGCAAAGATGCAGAGCATAACAATTAATGATGTAAATTAATTATATTTTTCACAAAATTATAATCTCATGGATAACTCTAGTATATATAACTGAAGAAACACCACCCTTAACTAATTCAATACTTATATTTTTTTAATTTTGTTTTTCTCCCAATTTTAACATAAAACATTTAAAAATTTAAACTAATGTTCCTTGATAAATAAGAAATTAACATGGAATTTATATAACCGCTGTGCACCTTGGTATCATCAGTGGAACCGTCGCCTTTAGCTCCATAACCGAGCACATTGAAAGTATTACCTTGCGGCAACGGTGGGGCCGGTGGCATCGGTGGTGCTGGTGCATACGGGTCTGTGCCTGATGGTGGGCTTGGTACAGGAACTGGACTTGGTGGGGGAGGAGGTTTTGGTTTTGCATGATGTTTGGTACCATTACCAGTGTGATTAGATTTTTGTTTAGATTTCTTATTAGACAAAGAGGATTTAAGATCATCTTTGGTTATCCAATGAGTATGCTTTCTAGCATGACAAATCTCTATGTAGGTGCATGTAAGGGTAATTAATAGGATAGTAAGAGAAAGGTGTTGCCTATAGTCTCTCATTATCTAGTTCTACTTTTTCTGTTGAAACTAGAAACTGTGTGTGTGAGGATAGTGTAGAGTTGCCGAGAGAGAGGGAATGTAAGCTGTGTTTAAATAGGAAAAATATTTTTGGAAGTTTGTAGCAGTACTCAAAAGTGAGAATTAATTGATTGCAAGGAATCGTTTGTCTTATTCTAATTATTTTTTTTATGATTTTGTTTGATCATTGCTATTGCATAATCAGGGTTCTAACTGTAATATAATTCCTTTGGATTTTGTTAATCAAATATATTTCAGTCAAGTTTAAATTCTTCCTTTTTCTTATGAATGTTTTTGAGGGGAAACAAGGTATATAATTCAATATAGAAATATATTCCTGACACACATATCATGGAATATTAATTAGAAATATAATACAAATTAAGAGCTAGCAATCACCTAATGCTTACCTAGGCGTTTGGAAGTATGCAGAATTCACGTGTATGATTTTTATTTGTCTGAAAGAATTAGCCGTATAAGAATTTTAAATTAACATAATGAAATCAATAAAAAGCATAAAAAGTTATATATCCATACGTTCTTTAATATCACACATACATGGATTTTAGTGCACTAGAAATAATTAACTATATATGTTAAGTATTTAATATGGAAAAAGATAAATCATGCATGTAAATTCTAATTTAAACAAAATTCCTCATTTTTTTTTGCATACAAAAGAAAGAAAGAAATTCATGCATCCAAATATTCCTAGGTGATGTGATATATCAATATTCATACTAACACATCTAAATAATTGTTGGATGCTTTAGCGACCACCTATGATTGTGGAGTCCCATGTAAAAGTGGGTCTCACCCATTAGAAATAATAGATGAAATAAACCGGAGCGGATTTAGAATTTTCATTAGATAGAGGTAAATTTAAGATTTTTTTTCAGAGAGGGACAAATAAAACATATTTTAAAAAATATCAAATTATATAAATATACAAGATATATTTTGCAATTTGGCAACTGCCTCCTTTGGCTCCGCCCTGAAAATAGGGACAAAACAAGGAGGCATTAAACATTTATCCATAATTGTTTTGCTAGACACCTTGCCTTGCACCCCTCCATACTCATGCTGCAGTAACTAAAATACAAGTTGCCAAATCCTATCTAGTATAGTAGTGAGTCACAATGGCTTCATGGAGGAGGTCTGGGGTTCAAGTTTCGCTAGAGGCTATTTTTAGGGGGGGTTCAAGTTTATTTTCTGGTTTATTTGTGAGTGTGTGTTGTAAGCCTACGGACAATGAATAAAAAAAAACTAAAATACAAGTTAATTTTCCATGGTATTTATCTTGCCATTGCATTGCATCCATAAAAAAGAAATATTCAAATGCAAACTTTTTGGCACTTATTATTCAATTCCCACTTGTACATAGTTGGAGAACTATAATATAACTAATCTCTTGTTGGCATTGCAACGGTCACGGGATGTGGGAATCTAAGTACGCATGAAGTTGGTTTGTGTCTACTCTTTAATTTATCAAGGTGATTATATATATATTACAAATTAAATAAGACCAAATTAAACAGAGCTAATCAGATTTCATGGTCCTACAAAATTACTTGTAACACCTTTTAAACCAAGCCTTCACTCAAGGAGCACTATATGTTTCTGTTAAGGAATCATTATATATGGGGCAATTAATATTTTCTTCGCCTATATATACAGACAAAGATATATATATGCATACATTAATTATACATATCCCATTTTTAATTCCCAACTACTAGCTAGCTAGTTAATTTCAATAGTGTTACTAGGCATGTTCTTCAGGTAACAAAGGTTGAGAAGTAACAACTTAGATAATTAATACAAAAGTCAGCACAAGCGACCTTAATTAATGTTGCAAATACGTATAATAGTAAGAGTAAATATAACGTCTCCCATATTTGCGTCCTCCTTACGCGCTCCCCAACTCAGCAACAATTTTTTTTCCGATAATTGATTGTGTTTTATCATGTAGTATAACGACTTCTTGATTACAATATAAAGACTTCAAGTATTTTTTTAAACTAATTTTTTTACTAAGTCTAAAGACTTTATACTTATACTATAAAAATGTTTTATCATGTAGTATAACGACTTCTTGATATTTCAGTAGATTCGGAGTATTTGGTAGTATAAAGCTTTTTGTGACTGCAGTATAAAGAATTTGTGGCTTTAGTATAATACCTCAATTGATATGTATTAAAAAGATTGCTGCTTCAAAAGTATATAAACATTTAAGTTAGAGGTATAAAGACTTGTAACATTTAATATAAAGACTTTCATGTTAAAATGGAGACTGCCAAATAAAATATTATGTGTACATTTCATGAGAAATGAAGACTGTCAAAAGTATAAAGACTTCGAATGTTAATTATAAAGACTTTCATGATAACATTTTTTTTACATTTTTCCTTGTAAAAAAATGTTGCTGAGTTGGGAGGCGTGTAAGGAGGACTTGTAAGGGGGAACAGTTAGTCGCTTCCTAATAGTTTTTTGATACAGCCAAAATATTGAAGAGAAAAATTGAGCAATATATAGTCATTATGATGTCATAAATTCATCATTAAACTGTTGAAAGTTAAAAATACTTAGTATATAAATTATTAAATTTAGGGAGTTGATATAGCGATACCACCATCGATACCAATAGACGAATCAATTAAGTTACATTTATTTTGTACATTATTGTAGTTATTATGCACATTATTTTTGTTATTATGCACATTGTTGTATCGCCATATCAATACCAGGCCAGTTATTTATATCTATTCACACGTATTTTCATAACGTGCATAACAGTTTAAATAACATGCGTAATAGTTCAAATAATGTGCATAGTAAGTTAATTAATTCATTTTGTGACTCTTCTTTGTTAGTTATGCATGTTAACTGTATTAATATTCATAATGAGTTATTATACATGTTAATCATATTATTATGTGTGTTAATTAGTGTTATTTATTTCAGATTGTGTTATTACATGTGTTATGATTTATGTTAATTTTGTTATTATGCATGTTATTCATGCTATTATGAATGTTAATTGTATTATTATTCGGGTTGAGTCGAAACGATGGGAGAAACTGGAGAGAACAACTCAAGAAAAATGAAGAAGGAGAATCGTGTTGGGAGGCGCATTTTCAGTCGAGCGTTATGCATAATTAATAACAAAAGCAATATGCATAATAATAGAAACAATATGCAAAATAACTACAATAATGAGTAAATTGAATTCAACTGAATTTGTCCATTGATATCGATGGTGGTATCGATTTTGACATCACCGAAACATTTTCCTTAAATTTATTTAGTAAACTACTAAACAACCTTCAAGTAAATTAAATTTGATACATACTATTTAAGTAGTGAAATAGAATCATCCACAATGTTATTCCAGTAAAAAAAATAACAAATATGCAATCCCTTTTTTTAATTAATGGCATTATTAAAGGAAAAAAATAATACGGAAGTAAGTAATTATGGAATAAGCCGTATAATAAGCATTTGAGTGGGGCCTACACTGCAGTGTTGTAGATTTGGCCTATGTTGCATGTTCAATGTATATGTGTGGAGTATAAATATAATGCAGTATCAGAGCACATCATTGAATTATTCAATTTGCTAATTTAAGTACTGTTGGAGAGAAACTGATCTACGCCAGGTTCTCTTGTCAGTAGCTTGCATGCCTTGTCAAGTTCTCTAGCTCTTTTGGAATTTATTTAGGCTATAATTAATGCCCTATAAAAGACTCATTAATTATCATCAACCTTGACTAATTAAGGCAGCAGTGATTTTGTTAATTAGATGACAGTTGCACATTTTTTTGGGAGTGATTTTTATTCGTTCAGAAAATTTAATTTGTTTAGATTTTATATATAGCTTTTTGTGTAATTTTGTGGGGATGAAATTTGAATGAAACAATTTCTAGATGATAATTAGTAATCTCTTATTTTTCTTTTTAGAGTGAGATTATGATACTTCATACAAAGCATCACTCACGTGATACTTCGATTTTGTATCTTTCATTTCAAATATCAAATGACTTAACGCGATCACTATATTAAGATCTCTCTGAAAACTAATGTACATTTTTTTACTAGTTTTTAAGAGTTGAAAAAGTTGGTTAATATGACGACATGGATCATCCAATATGAATGATTTAAAAAAAAAAGATAGAAAAATAAAATTTGGTTTCCAATGGTATTTAATAAGGAGACTGCGTTCTACGGATCTGTATCAGTCGTTTGTACTTCAAAATTGAAGATATAAAGATAAAGTATCGCATGAGTGGTAGTTTGTGATGTACCATAGTCTATTTATCTTTTATATACACAAGTTCTCTTTGATTCTGACATTTATTATTTCAAAAAAATTCTAAGTGTTGAACCTACATTTTTTCATAAAGTAACGACGATACTATGACTAACTATGCTAAACTTACACTTTTGAAAGTTACACATCTTAACTTATAGAGGTTGGATCACTTGACAATGGTTATTTTGATAATGAGATTTCAGATAAAAAGATAAAAAAGTTTAAAATAGAAAAAAGTTTATAAATATATTTTTAACTCATAAATTAGTTGTGTTTTAAATTTGATGTAATTGGAGTATCATTTTATGCTCCACATGATCCATCATGGATCATTAATTATTAATTGTTAATAAATTGTATTAAATAATTTTTTATAATTATCGATTTACAAAACAAGCTTGAATCTTACAAAGTTTCTGTGATTTGAGAATTTTATAGGAACATGCATGCAAAATTAGAGAAGCAAAAATATTCAAAAAAAGCTAAATATATTGAAGTGCAAGCTTCAGAAGTCATTAGATTAATTGCAAACTCAAGAATACTTAAATTTGATTGCTATCGTGCCTATATAGAATTATAATTGTGATTAATATCAATAAATTAAATACACGTCCTACTTGTGCCTTATAAATTCTAATAAACACATGAGATTATTAAGCCTATAAAATCTATATTCATACCTCTAGAGCTATATTAGAATCAATTCATGGGAACTTTAATAAAAAAACTAATGAACGGGCTGAGGGAGGTAATGTTGATTGTGTAAGAGTTGAATGTCAAAATGAAGAAGCAAATGTTGAGGGGCAAGAAAGAAGAAGCATATCAATTGTAGAAGGAACTCCTCAAGAAAGAAATTCTCCAACTCCAGAAGAATTCTTGGTACAAAATCAAGAGAAATATAACAAGGCAAATGTCTTGAACAAAGACAACACTCAAGAAGACAACTCATCATCACAACAAACGGACTATCAACCTCTCAAAATCTAAGAAAAGTATCCTCTAATCCTGTCCCAAATGTGATTGGTAATCTTAGTAAGGGCGTTTGGATTAGGTTGGGAGTAAATCTAGTGAATGCTCATTGTGCATTTATGTCTCAAATTAAACCAACTAGCTCTAAAGAAGCCAACATATATCCACATTGGATTTGTGCCATGCAAGAATGACTTAATCAATTTGAAAGGAAAAAAAATGAACACTTATACCGAAACTTAAAAATAGGACAATCATTGGTACATGATGAATTTTAGAAACAAGGAGGATTTAAAAAAAACAAATGTAGTTTGCAACAAGGCTAGGTTACTTGCTCAAGATTTTAAACAACAAGAGGTATAGATTTTCAAGAAACATTTGCACTGGTTGCTTGTTTGCAATTCATTAGAATGCTCTTGGAATATGCCTCTCATAAGGGTTGTATCCTATTCAAATGAATCTCAAGAGTGTTTTCTTGAATGGATTCAGAAATGAGGATGTCTATGTGTAACAACCACTCGATTTTGTTGACTTGACACTTTCAAATCATGTTCTAAAACTCCACAAAGCACTATATTATCTACAACAAACTTCTAGAGCATGGTACGATAGACTTAGTTTATTTCTAGTTGAAAATGAGTTCATTAGAGGTAAAAATAATACAAACCCTTTTCACTAAGAAAAGAGAGGTAATGACATGTTATTGGTACAAATCTATGTGAATGATAGTATTTTTTGTTCAACTAATGTGACACTTGTCAATAAATTTGCTTCTTTAATGAGTAGTGAATTTGAAATAAGCATGATGGAAGGGCTCACTTTCTTCTTGGACATGGGAATCAAATAATTATCTGATGTCAATTTCATGAGCCAAACCAAATGTGCCAAGGAGCTAGTGAAGAAGTTCAGGATAGAAGATAACAAGACTAACAAGACGCCTATGACTACCAACATCAATATCGACTCGGATGAAAGCAAAAATCCAATGAATATCTTTCAGTACCGAACTATGATAGGTAGTCTACTCTATTTAACGACAAGCATGCCAAATATTATATTAGTGTGTCTATGTACTAGGTTTCAAGTAAATCCTAAGGAATCTCACCTTAAAGACATTAAAAGAATACTAAAATATATTAAAGAGACATTAAACTTAGGGTTGTAGTATGACAATTGGAGCTTGACTTGATAGGATATACCGATGTTGATTTTATCGGAAATAGAATGGATAGGAAAAGTACAAGTGAAACATGTCAATTTTTAGGTGGGTCACTTGTGTCATGGTCAAACTGCAAAAAAACCTTTGTGGCCCTCTTGATCGCGAAGATCGAGTATGTAGCGACATGTAGTTGTTGCACACAATTATTATGAATGATCCAAACTCTAAATGACTATAACTTAAGCTTCTACAAAGTCTCAATAATGTATGACAATACTAGTACCGTTTTGATTTCAAAGAATTTGATATTCCATTCTAGAACTAAGCACATAGAGATACAACATTATGTTATCTGAGATCATATTGAGGAATGTGAAATTAAACTTGTTATTGGTACTAAGAATCAAATTGCAAATATTTCCACAAATCTCCTCAATACTCAACAATATTGTAAACTTAGGTTTAAATTGGGTATGTTGGAACTTAGCTAAATTTTTAAGCCCCAATATGGTCTTATCAATTAGAAGCATCACAACCAATACATGTTCTAAATTTTAGTCAAATTCCTACTCAAAATTCTGAAAGACGAAGTTTTCCGATCCTGACGTTATGTAACTTCAACTGGCGTTATAAATGCCAAGTCTAAAATCCTTTCAACATCCTCAAAAATGAATTTTCTCGAATCTGGTGTTACATAACACAACTTAGCGTTATAATGTCAAGTTCACATTTCCTTCATAACTAAAGCAAGCATGAAAATTCGACCCTAGAACACTATTTAGTGTTATAACGCCAACCTAAAAAATTTCTTCATAGCCCAAGCCAACGAATTTCTGAGAGTGTCATTACATAACGCCATGTAGCATTATAACACCAACTTCGTAGAATTAAATTTTCTTGTTTAAGACGCGACCTTTCTCTCTCTCATATTTTCTTTTTCTCCTCCACTCGACTTTTCCCTTTTTCTCTTCTACTTCTCCGCCATTTTACCTTTCTCTCTCAAATTATCTCTAATCCATCACTCCATCTCTCCTTCACTCAAAATCAAGCCCTCTCATACTCTTCTCTCTATTTTCACCTCTCTCATTCCCTCAAATATCCTCCAAACCCTAGATTCGCCATTTTCTAACCTAAACCCTAAACCAAAATTTCATGGCCTCCTTCCTCAAGAAAGTCGTGAGAAAGATTGCGACTCCGATCACCAAGCAACCTCACAGCAAATCCTCCGACCCGAACTACTCTCCACCCCTGATTGATACTTCCTTTCCACCTACCTCTCCTAACTTGACAACCTCTCAAAAACCGGGAGCCTTGTCAAACCCAAAAAATTCTTCCTCAATTTTCGATTGTACGACCAAATCAAGCCTAACATGAACCCATTATTGGAAATCACTATCTTTTTCACTATGATGATGCATTTGCGACTTACAGGAGGATTAAGAATCGACCTATTATTGTGTGTGCTATTACTACAAGATGCATGGTAGCATTCTGGAATAGACATAAAAGAAGATTGAAGAATATATCGACCATTGGGATTGGAGGCCATGATTGAGTGTGACGAGTCGTACACTGAGGTAATTGTTCGAGCTTTCTATTCAAATCTCAAATTGAGGGATGAATCTAGTATCCTTACCTCGTATTTGGGTGGGCGAGAAATGCCAATTACCATCGATACTCTTGCCCAATAACTTGGACTTGTTAATGAGGGAGAAAATTGTATGTATAGTTAAATCTTGGCCCTCCAGCGAGGAAGCCCTAGTATGGTACAAACATTGGTACTGGAGGAATGCGGACATAGACCTCCCATCTACCATTCTACCCTCACTCCATAGGTTAGTCTTTATTTTCCTCAACAACATGCTTACCCCTAAGGCTAAATACAAAATCAATATGTAGTACTTTACTATATTCTTTCTCAGGCACCTCATTTCTCTTGACAATTGACAATTCAACATTCCTTACATCATTCTACAACACATGAAAGCTTGTTATACCTACCATAAGAAATTCCTATCTTATGCACATTTAATTCAAAAACTCATCAAGACTAATGGTATTGAACTTCCTCGCAAGCTCAAGTTGATCAAACCAAGAAATTTTTTAGACTATTTTCCTCTACCGAGGGGATTGTTGAGAGTGTTGATGAAGATACATGGAAAAAAGAGTATAAAAATAATGAGGATATTGAAACGAACAAGTGGATAAAGCTTCCAAATACACCATTCAATCAATACAAAGATCCAAAAGCACCACCATCATCTCCACTCCTCAATCTTTATGAGGCTCATGAGGCAATTCTCCGAGAAGCCAATCGCCAAGCCTCTCAAGGCCAAGCCTCCAATTCTCAATCCATTAATTCTAAAAAACAAATTAATCTCCAAGCCGTACTTACCGCCTTGGGTAACATCCATGACCAAAATGATCGTATTGAAACATGACAAATCAAGATAGACACTCGAAAAGTTGCTATGGGGGTTAACAATAACTTCTATGGTTGGTTTCGAGAACACTACAATGACTTTCTATCAAGATCACGTTGCTCTTAAGGCTCGTTGCATTGAGCGCTTTGAACCGGATCTTGGTGGTCCTTCCAAAGGCAAAATGAAGAAAAAGAAAGGGAAAGATGGCAATGACGATGGTGATGATGATGAAGAAAATGAAGAAGAGGGCAGTACAAGTCAACAAGGGCAATGAAGAGGACACCACTATGACGGATGCTTAGAGCTTTTGCACTAGACATTTTTTAGTATTATATTTGTGGTTGCTATGTTAATTAGGTTTATGAAACTTTGAACTTGGGGTTATGTGTATTATTTGTGATATTTTGAATTTTCACTTGCTTTAGTATTAATTTGCAAGCTTAACAAACTTGTGTGGAAGATGTTTGCTTGTTATGTTACTCTTGTTGGTTATTCTAATTCTCTTACTTGCACATTTACTTGATATATTATATGTATATGTGCATAGAATAGAAAGGGTATATTAGATTCAGTGGAGTTTGCTATTAATTGCTATATCATTCATATTGATTGAAACATCATTGAGCATGTATTAGGGACATCCGTGATAAAATTACTCAATTTATGTATTTGCTTGATTTACAAAAAGGGAAAGAAACTAATGTTTCATATTTATCAAAACAAAATTCTCAAATATGCACATATAATTATAGTTTTGCAAATCAATAAAATGGGAGATTGTTGTATCAAACAATTTCCTTATATTTTTCAATTGGCAGAACAAACTTCAATTTTACAAAGCATCTATCTTTTGAGAATTTTATAGGAATTTGCATGCAAAAATGGAGAAGCAAAACTCTAGCATTATGTAACGCCATCTGGCATTATAACACTACAAAAATAAAAAGATAAAAGCTAAAAAATCAAAGCAAATTTCCGAGTCTGATGTTATGTAACATTAGGTGGTGTTATAATGCCAACTTCAGTCTACTTAATTGATTCCTCAGCTTCAGATATCCCGAGCCTAATATTAATTAATGTCAACTGGCATTATAATTCCAGAAGATTTTTCAGAAATTCAAAACAATGTTCAAAAGTTTTTCATGACATGAGATGGTGTTATTACGTCAAAATTCATACAGTGATAAATGTTATAATGCTATCTTTCGTCATATCAACTTTTTGTCAGATTTGAGTCTTTATAAAAAATGGTGGTTGTTTTTTTCTCTCTTGAAAACCTATTGCAAAAACCTAACTAGTAGCAGCCACCATTGTTCTCTTGAGCTTCTTTTAAATTTTTGGTCTAATCTCAAACTTACTTATTTTAAATAGATCAAAATTCTTGTGTGAGATTTGAAGATAGTTTTCAGTCTCTTCTTCTATTCTTTTGTGTTATTTTCTTGACTTGATTATCTACCTTTGTGTGTAAAGAGACAAGTTCAAGATTGTAAAAGACGTTGTTGAGTTAGTGGAACAGACCGATCTTATTATCGATGTTGGGGGATCGGAGGTTCGAAGAGTAGAATCGTCAAATTGAACTCCGCTAAAGTTTCGGTGCCACTTGATTTGTGCTTTGTTTGCATTTTCTTTATTTCTCTCTCTTTAATTAATTGCTTTAGATTATTTGGTTATGAAATTGCTTAATTTGTGTGTATTGAGATTGTCTTAGAGATTAAATTGCGTAAAATTGCAATTGTAATCCTATATTTTTTTTTAGAAAAACTCTATTCACCCACCTCTAATGTTATCAGAAATGACACTTAAAGTGTACCATATTTAAAACACAAGTAATTTATAAGTTCAAAAATATATTTTTAAGCTTTTTGCTATTTTTTAATTGTTTATCTATTTATTAGAAATTTCATTGTAAAATTGTCAAAATACTTCATTATGATCCCTCTTCTAATTTATATTAAAAGAATTTCCTAATATATGGCCGTATAAATAGTTCACCAAAACCTCACCAGACACATGCATGTATGTTTAAACAAGTCAGAAAAAAATTTGCTTGGTAAGAGCAACATTTGAAACATTTAAAAGTTTTTTCTTTTGCCAAAAATATAATAGTAAAAGGATGAGAAAGAACGAGAGACTTGGTGATGGAGCTTCCGAAAGGCGATTTCTCGACGATTCCGAGGCGATTTCTCAGCAGAGACAACCAAGGAAGGAAACCAAACACTCTCACGACAGGAAAATGGAAGGAAAATCAACCTAGTCTCAACGGAAACAAGGACGACTACACATGGCAGAAGGTTCAACACAGGAAACGACCTCAACCGAAAAAACTACACCCTAAGCTGCTAACATTGAAGGAGCAGAATAAATGCTTCAGGTGTTTGCTGGTTGGACACCAACGAGCAAATTGCACCAACCCCATTAAATGCTTGATATGCTTTAAAAGGGGACATGGTAGCTCTAAATGTGACAACAATCCAAAAGCTCCAACTCATTCTCAACAGACAAAAACCCTTCCAAGGAAACCTCCTTCTTACCAGACAAGAAAGCCTGTTCAGACATCCTACCCACCACAACCAAGTATGAACCTCGACTTTGAAGCAGCAAGACTAGCAGGGAGAGATGTTTACTTTCCACCGTGCACGAGGCTTGAAGAACAAACGGAGCACCTCAACCAAACTGGCATCATAATTCTCCTTCAGGGAGCCCCAACGCCGCAGCTCACTCAGGCTATATCACGTGTTCTTGCTCAAGAGCATGGAGGTTCCACTATGAGTTATATTGTCACTGAAGCAACAATAGCTCCGTTCCTTGTGGTGGCACCACACCCTGGAGTAAGAGATGCAATGGTGCGCCACAGACCGTACACAATTCATCAGCACCCACCGGTACAATTTAGAGTTCACGAATGGCGCCCCTATTACGATATGGCTTACGATCCACCAACTCACCAGGCATGGGTTACACTCAGAGGTGCCCCACTCCAAGCCTGGACATCAGAGGAGGTTGACAAGTTACTAAGGGAGATTGGTCAGCCACAGGCCATCCTGCCTTATGGACTGCCTTCCCGAAATTTCAGGCAGATCACAGCCATGGTGGAATGTGAGGACCCCGCATCGATACCAAGAACACTCATGTTTAGACAAGGTGATTACTCCACACCGATCACAATCACCATAAGACGCGTTAGAGAATGGGCACCTGGACCATTCCCACTGATGCCTGATCCACCCATGCACCAGCAAGACCACAATAACAACCACCATGTTAACCAGAACAATATCAACCCACCGCCATCATCAGAAGACTCTAACGACTCCCCACCGACTTCACCGACTCTTCAACTGTCAGCAAGATCCCCCAGAGGTTGGCGTCGGGGATTTCAACAAATCTACAAGGTGAAGCGACTGGCGACAACCGTAGCAGTACACCGTATCTCGCGAACAATCTGGACACCGAAGAGTGACACCAAAATCACTCACCTGAGTCCACTGGAAGACAGTGCAGGGAAACATACAACATGCCATTTCAAGATCTTGGCAACTCGGACACATGCAGCACGACAGGCCACACTAGATCTCACCATTACGCTGCGAAAAGGAAGGACAGCATTAAATGTGTCAATATCATGGGGAAATGGTGCAAAGTTCAATCAAATTTATGAACCTGCAGATGTCAGATTGACAACTCCTCTCTCCAACTTTCTGCCGCCTCAGATGCAGAAAGTAATCCAAGGGATATTTACACAGAAGGAAGTCCAAAGAAGATATGCTTTGGGGAAAGCAAGCCACTACTCTACTCTGACAGCAGCAAAGAAGGTTGCGTCGGAGGTGGACAGCAGCAAAGCAAGTCACTACTCTACTCTGACAACACCGAAGGAGGTTGACAAGCCGCTCCATCCCAGTCAAATGAAATTAATGCGACATGACCAATGGGCCCAGGAAATTATGGGCTATTTTTCTCACCTCTGGATGCATCTCTACAAAAAAACTAATTTGGGCACAATTGAAACAAACACTGTTTGAGAGTTTTCAAATCTCCCTCATACTCACACATGTACAAAGCCCAATGACAGCATTTAATCAACTGATGCTGGATCAAGGGGACCAACATTCAGTCCGGGCGAATCCACTCTCAGACCGTGCACACATACAGCAGGGACAGCCTAGGATCACAGTGAGGGGAGATAGTTCACAGCGGGACCAGATGACAAGATCAAGGAGGAAATCTTCCAACAATTCACAAACACCAACAAGGCGGAGCCAAAGGCTGCAGGAAAAGGGAGGCAGAGGGACTTCGACGATCAAGCAGAGTACAACTAGAAAAATGGGGAACAAGGCAACAACTCAGATCATCTTCCACCTCAAGGAGCACGATGAAACGTTGAAAACACAGCATGTCATAGAGTGCCTCCAGGAATCCGGTGTAATAATTGATGATGGTATACTTGAGATGATCCGTGAGGCCAACGAGGAAGATGACAAGCAAATGAAGACACCTGAAGAGGATAGGTCAGGCACTCCAGTTAACACTTCGGTGCCACCGAGGTATCTGCCTGGTCGCACTGACTGGATTTGAATGAAGTTAGCATAGAAGATGGGCTCTGTGGTTGCAACCAGAGTCGTTTTGGCAAGGAATTCATCTCCCTTGCATCTCTATCTTTAATTATGCAATGTAGTTGATTAAGTAGTTTTTATGAATCATGGTAGAAAATGTGTAATGCTCTGTTAGAATGTTAGAGGTTTGAATGCTGATGTTAAGAGATTGCATGTCAGATCGTTCATAAAGCGTGTCAAGCCGGATCTATTATGCTTACAAGAAACAAAAATCAACAACATGACGCCGCTACTTATCAAACAAATCATGGGATCAAGATTGGACAACCACGAGTTCAAAAATGCAAATGGAACATCAGGAGGCATAATCATAGCGTGGTCATCCCGTATGTTCTCCCTTCAGTCATCTCAAATCAAGCAACACTCGGTTTCGGTTTCACTAAAAATCAACCTTGATAACAAGCTGCTATTTATTACGGGAGTATATGGGCCTTCGAACAATCAATAAAGAACTCGGTTTTTTAGAGAATTGCGTGAACTAAAACCGACTCCAGCAACACCATGGATGATATGTGGTGATTTTAACACTACATTGCATGAAAATGATAGGTCCAACACACGAACACCTCCTGATTATGCCTTTAGACAGTTGATTGATTCGATGGAACTTATGGATTTAAGGCTGAATGGTAATAGATACACATGGTCAAGAGGAAACACAACCCCGACGTTTGCAAGGCTGGACAGATACCTGGTAAACCATGCATGGAGCGGAGTGTTCCCAAACATTACACAAAATGCTCTTGCATCAAGCTTATCAGACCACTCCCCCTTAACACTGACTCTTCAGACTAGGTTCCCAACACCGAATACGTTTCGGTTTGAAAACTATTGGCTCAAAGACAATTCCTTCAAACAGTTGGTAACACAATGTTGGAACGAAACACCAATGGCACAGACTCCTCAACAGCTGGCACAAAAATTGTTGGCACTTCGAAGAAATATTGTTCAATGGAATGAATCAAGAATTAGCAATCTATCCCATCAAAAGAACATATGTGATAGACTAATACTATGGATCAGAAACAAAGAAGAAAACAGGGATTTATCAGCACTTGAGAAATTAACCAGAAAACTCATATGTGCCAGGCTTAAATGCATTGAGGAGTTAGAAGAGATAATGTGGAAGCAACGTGCAAAACGCCAATGGGTGCAAAAAGGTGACAAGAACACTGCATTTTTCCATGCAGTGGCAACGGTGCAAAAAAGGAACAACATAATTGCTACGGTCTCTTGGGAGGGGCAAGAATTAACGGAACACAGACACAAGGCAAAGGCGCTGCACCAGCACTTTTGTAATTTGATTGGTACGAGACAACCACCGACGGTGCAGTTCCAAATGCAAAATTTGTTCACCAATTACCAACTCACGCAACAGGAAATTGAAGATATACAAACAGAGATAACACATCAGGAAATCTCGATGGCAATCCAAGCTTGGAAAAAGGATAGATCTCCTGGACCAGACGGTTTCACGGGTGATTTTTACAATTGCTTCAAAGCAATCCTCATTCCAGATATATTGGCAGTATTCAATGGCATTCAAAGGAATGAAGCAAACTCCCTAGCACCGCTAAACGATGCATTCATTGTGCTAGTACCGAAGAAAAATAATGCATCTGAACCTTCTGACTTTCGACCATTGAGTCTTATCAATGGAATTCAACGCCTTTTTTCAAAAATTCTAGCTGCAAGGCTTCAACCCATGATACAAAGAATCACATCTCCAACACAAACTGGTTTCATGAAAGGAAGAAGCATTCTACATGGATTTCACTATGCATAGGAGGCAATTCGAGCAGCACAAAAGCAAAAGAAGCAACTGGGCGTATTTAAAGCAGACATACATAAAGCTTTCGACTCATTGGATTGGAGCTTCCTCATGGAATGTCTAAAAGCAAGAGGCTTCCCAGACCGATGGCTGAAATGGATATCAGAATGTGTGCTGCAAGGAACTTCCAAAGTCATATTAAATTCAGTTATGGGACGATCAATTCAGCTAAAACGAGGGCTACGACAGGGAGATCCGATTTCACCATACCTATTCAACCTGGCAATTGATTTCCTTCTGGTATGGTTTCACACACTCACCACATTGAATTACATCCAGACACCATTTCAAGCGTGCAGAACTTGCCTATTGTACGCAGATGACACGTTGTTTCTTCTCAAACCAACGGTGCAGCAACTCAGGAAACTCAAATGGGCGTTACAAATATTTGCGAGAATCTCTGGTCTAACAATTAATTTGCAGAAATCAGATTTGTTACTCACATCTGCAAACAACACAAGGACACAAACTTTAGCTGAAGAGCTAAGAGGCAAAGCAGGCAGTTTCCCCATAAGATACTTGGGACTCCCCTTATCAGATAGGAATCTCAAAAGAGCAGACATTAACAAGCTCATAGCAAAGATTCAGGCAAAACTCCCAACATGGAAGGCAACCTTGCTGTCGCCAGGAGGTCGTCTCGTATTACTCAACTCGGTGCTGACAGCAATGCCCCTCTACTTTATGCAGACATTCAAGATACCAAAATGGGCAATACAAAAAATGGATCAAATTCGAAGATCCTTCCTCTGGCATGGCCACAAGGAATCGGGGAAAGGATTGAATATGGTGCCATGGCACAGAGTAATAGTACCCAAACAAATGGGAGGATTGGGGGTTCGGAACCTTGAAATAACAAACAATGCTCTATTGGCCAAATGGATGTGGCAATGGCAAAGTCAGCATGAGGCGTGGTGGAAAGAGATCACGATGATACAACTCAATGGTATAAACCCATGGGACAGGGGAACTGCATCTTTATTCTGGCAGCAAATTGGGAAAATAGCACCACCATACCAATGTTCGATTCAAATGCAGATTGGTAATGGAGCAAACACAAACTTCTGGAAAGATACATGGGCTGATCAAAAGTTCAGTTTAGCATATCCAGCGATGTACCGGATTGCAAACACACACGCTACGGTACGGGATTGCTATGTTAATGGACAATGGCACATACCAATAGCAACAGCTTCCACTAACAACGACAACCTTGACATAACAAGAGAGAAACAACTACTCACTCAACACTTGCTCAGTCAAGACATATGTCAAGATCAAAGAGACCAGCCGGTATGGAGAAGGGCAAGGACATTCTCGGTTAAAGCATTATACATGTTCATCATTAATGCACCAAGAATAGATTCTGTCATAGCAAACATCTGGAGAATTAAAGCACCTTCAAGAGTGATGATTTTCATTTGGCGAATGCTTAGCAATAATTTACCAACAATTGACAATCTTGTCAAGAGGGGGTGGAACTTACCTAGCATATGCCAGCTATGCAAAAAGGATGCAGAAACACAAAGACACATATTCAATGAATGTCCAATATCGAGAAGCATAAGAATGTACATCAGAGATTTAAACCCTCAATCAACTCCGATACCGCAGTTGTTTTTGACAGACCGATCTCACGATTTGCTAACGGATATCACAGTACAAAATCATGCAACTCAACTGGAAGTAACAACCAACTTCGTAATATGGCGAGAGAGATGCAGAAGGACATTTCAAGATGTATGCACCACTGAGCTGCAGTTGGTCAGGGAAATATCATTCGAGTTAAGTAATTGGTTTTGCTTCACAATGTAGTCCCCATAACGTGCTGATGTAGCCATTTTCTTATCTCTTCTTGTTTTTCTATTCTTCTTTTCGTTTTCTTTTAATTTTCTTTTCTCGCATTTCTTATTTGTTTCAAACCATGTACATATACTTTGTATTACACCGGTCACACTTGTGATCACTAATAAAATTTGGAGGCCAGACCTCCATCTTTTTCCTCAAAAAAAATAGTAAAAGGATGAGTTGAATCATGGTTCGCACATGAATTTGTTCTTTCTTATCTTCATTTTTAATGTAATTAAATAGGTCCATGCAACATATATCAGATATTAATTTGAATAAACAAAAATGATTTGATCTCTGGAAATTTCGTCTCTTAGTGGATTAATGAGATTCTATGGTGGACAAAATTTTCGGATACATAATTAACATTCTTTAAATAAACTAATGAGATTTTTGTTATACAATATTATTGCAGTTGTCGTTTGCAGCATTTTACTCACATTTGCATGTGACAAGAAATGAAAAATAACAAATTAATAAGCATGTAAGTAAATGCAGGACGGATCCAGAATTCTTGCCAGGGGTTCAAAATTTACGGTTTTTTCCAGGAGTTCGAAATGATGGTTATTTATAAAAAAATTCAAATACATGATCATTTCTTAAAAAAAATGTAATATTTATGGTCGTTTTTGAAAAAAAAAATTCCAGAGAGTTGAGCTGCACCCCTGGTTAAACGTGGCTCCGCCACTGAGTAAATGGATATATCATTTAATGAAATCAAATATTAATTGACTAGAGGCGAACAAAGAGATTCAAAAGCATGTCCTCATTGAGAGATCCTATCTGGTGCTGCGCGGCACAGATGAGATAGATCAGACGCTCATAAATAACCGTGTTGTAAGCAACAAACGGTCGTGATTTGATTCAGAAAGTCTGCATTTTATAAGATCAGTTTGCACGAATTTGAAAGCGATTAAATGATTCAGATTTTGTATGCGTCTATGTGCCGCGCGGCACAGAATTTGAACTCCCTCATTGAGTCATCCAGATTAATTAAAACTATATTGAAAAAAGTACTAAAACAATATTGAAAAAGCAAGATAAGCCATTGTGAACTGATCATAAATGGTTCTATCAACACCATGTGCATGCCTAACGCCGCCTTCCAAATGGAGGCGCATGCAATCTCTCTCTTTCAAACCATTGGTTTCAATCTCTATTGCAACGTGGGAGCTGATACGTAGAAATCATATTTGATATTGATATCGATTTTATTATGCACCTTTAATTGAGTTATCGTGCACATTATTTGAATTATTATGTATGTTATTTTTTATAATGAAATAGTTATACATGTTATCGATTTTATTATGCACATTTAGTTGAGTTATCGTGCACATTATTTGAGTTATTATGCATGTTATTTTTTTTGTAATGAAATAGTTATACATGTTATTTTTGTACTGAAATAATTATGATATAACATGCATTATAACTCAAATAATGTGCACGATAACTCAACTAAATGTGCATAATAAAATCGATATCGATAGTTGGTATCAAATGTGATATCTACGGAATATTATCCTTGCAATATAACTGTTGAACAAGAGCAAAAAAACGCAGTTTTTTTTATAGCTGCAGTAATTTGAACTTGTTAGTTAGGCAGAAATAATAGCTGGTTTAATAGATCAAAAGTTTGCCCAGCTGAAAGATTGATAATTGAAAGCAAGGCATTAATCAAATATTGGTCTGGTTTGGCTAATGAGAAATTATCTGTTGATCTCAAAAGTTGGCTGGATAGTACAAAGACTAGAGATGCAAGCAGGAGCAGAACCATCCTTGGGGCTCATCTGGGCCAAGGTATCTGCTTGGCGGAGAAAAATATCAATAGAGCCCTTAATAAATTTATTTTAGCAACTCTAAATTTCTTTGGTTCTGAGCACTCGACACTGGCAGCAAGCTAGCAAAATCTAGTGAGGCACCCCTCTCAATTTTTTTCTGGTTCCGCCACCGGATGCAAGGGATGAGGAGGTCGGGACTGATGAAGGAGCCAGAAGGAATGCTGATACATCAAGATGGTGGTCTTACCAGGAGATGCACAATTGGAGTGGGGGCTGAACAATGAATTCAATTTAGCTCAGTCAAGTGTAACTGGAGGGCTGGTTACCAGTGTTTAATGCTAGTTCTGTTAATTGCTATATGTTTGCTGCTTTTTTATACTTTGAAGTTTTTGAGATTTTGCTTAGTACATTTCAGCATTGGATATAGGGGATTTCAATGGGATGATCGTTTTAGGGGGTTAGAAGATATTAGATAGCTAAGGGACATCGGTACCAAGATATAGGGAGTACCGGTGCCGGTACAGGAATACTGTAACTCAGCACCAGACGCTGAGGAGATAAATTGTTCTGTTACTTGTAACTTTTTTTTTCAAAGGAAAAGAAGTGGTGAGCTTCAGCTCACTTATTTCAAAAAAAAAAAAGTACGTGTAATTATAAGAATGTTAATAAAAGAAATAAAAAAATATGTTATTTATTTTATTAATGCATTTGAGGTATTATTTTAGTCAATGTCTTGACTCCTGATATATTGTGTCAAACATAGAATATACCATTAATATTGAATAAAGAAATTAGACAAATTTATTTAACATCAATCGATATCGATATATCAACTACTCTTATCAGAACATGGATTCAAAGAAAATTTCTGTGACTAATAAATATTGATGCGCTTCCTTTGATTTTAAGATTTAATTTGTACAGTATTCAAGATGTGAACTGAACGAATAGAAAGAACTGGTATCATTAATTAATTAATAAAGTTCTTTTAGAAAATCAGAAAGAAACGATTGATACATGTACTGTTCTTTTTAGAGCTTCAAAAAAATTAGCCGGTCTTTTTTTTTTTACAAAATCTTTTTGTTTTTCTAAATAAAAAAGAAAACGTTAACTACGGACTTTCATCAAGGAAAAAATTGAATTTCGAAATTACAAATTATGTGTTTCTATCAAGTGTGTATTTATAAGATATACATATAGGAATATTTCATCCCATTCTGCACATGCAACTTTTATATATATCAAGTAAATGCTGAATTGCTGAGAGAGAAGTTTAATTGGAGCATCCTGGCTTATCCGGCAATTGAAAGAAAAGTCTTATCACAATGTCAATTCAATTAAACATGCTTGCTCAATGTTAATAAATTTATAAATATTATTTATGTATTTATTTATTTATTTATTTATACTGTTCCGTCAGATCCACGGCAGATAGCAACTGCATTTTTGGAAGTTTATAATTTCCTGCATTAAATTTTGTTGCTTGAACTCAAAACAAACTAAGAGGGATACATTGGCCCAATTTTCAAAAAGCAACGCCTAATCAAAAAACAAAAGAGAGAAAGATGCGTATGTATGCATAGTACTGTCAACGAATTATGTTTTGAATGTTTTGTATTTCGTGTCGTTTGTTGTGTTTAGTTAAACACAAATGATCACTTTCGTTATGTTTATTTCGTCTTACGTTTATAATTCTACGAGTCTGAAATAATTTGAAGTGCAGAGTAGATATATAAGTATTCTGTAGAGACTTAAATATTTTTGCATATTAAGATGACAAGAATGGTTTTTGGATTGATATGTACATGGGAGAATATATTCTCTTTTCTTGATTGAATACAACATAAATATATTATTTTATGATTTAAATCCAATCACAATCATTTGTTCTTGCAAAAGTGTTCCGACTTTACGAAATTTTATACTTTTAGAATATGTGGGATATAAAGTGGATAGGACGTAAATTTTATGAAGAAGTAGAATTTCATCATATAACAAATTCCTCTTAGTCTATTTTAAAAATGTATGCAACTTTTTTCACAAGTCTTTTTTATTTTTATAAATTTGTAAGTTTCATTGGATGAAACTTTTGTAATTTTCAGAGTTTTTTCCTAATTTTTTTTGCTTGTTGTGCACCGTTAGTAGCAAGTTAAATCTTCAAAAAAAATTAAACTTTTTAACATTCTTACGTTTAACTAAACACAAGAAAATAACACAATGTAAGACACAAGAGGATATTTGCGTGATCGTTTGTGTTTTTGACAACGTAACGTATGTAGTATTAAAATGATAGCTCAAGTAATTATATTTAATTAATTACTAATTAGAAAAAGAAATTATATTTAAACAACACAAATTAAGGAAAGCCATATTTCCATTTCACACATGATTTAAAGAATACATTAACAAATTGTGTTTGAACTAATAAACATCAATATAAAGTTTAACAAATTGGTGGCTGAAAATAATAAAATAAACCATATTATTTTTTGACCAAAATAATAACAACAATAATGCAATTATAGACATTAGTTTGAACTATCTTCAATAGAATTAATATATGCAAGAAACTTTTGAAGAGCCGTGTTGTATCTGCATGGCCTCTCCATGTGTAAAAGGTGACCAGCTTTGCTTATTCCATCAATGAAACAATTATCCCCCAATTGCCTGGTGAGATGCATATTAAAATTAAATGCTGTTATGTTGAACTTCTGAAAATTATATCATAACTTTTGAAGAAAAAAAGTGAAAGGAAAAAGCATGTTTAGTAAAGAAATTTTTTATTAATAGAAAATTATTATAGAATTTGGAAATAAAAAAAGAAAGAGTGTGCCGGATTTTCTATGGCATAGAAAGATGGTATATTCTATATCGTTCCTTTGTAATTTTCAAAGGAACGATATAGAATATATCACTCATTTTCCTCCTAAATGACGAATATAGTTTATGGGAGCTGATACGTAAATACCATATTTGATACTAACTATTGATATCGGTTTTATTATGCATCTTTAGTTGAGTTAGTTATTATGTATGTTATTTTTTGTAATGAAATAGTTATACATGTTGTTGATTTTATTATGCATGTTATTTTTTGTAATGAAATAGTTATACATGTTGTCGATTTTATTATGCATCTTTAGTTAAATTATCGTGCACATTATTTGAGTTATTATGCATGTTATTTTCTGTAATGAAATAGTTATACATGTTTTTTTTTGTACTGAAATAGTTATGGTATAACATGCATCATAACTCAAATAATGTACATTATAACTCAACTAAATGTGCATAATAAAATCGGTATCAATAGTTGGTATCAAATGTGGTAACTACGAAACATTATCCATATTTTATATAGTTTCTTTAGAAATTACAAAAAGAAAAAACAGTATAGAATATATCATTTTTTTTCTCTGCCATCGAAAATCTGACACACTCTTTCTTTTTCTGAAAAATCTTGTAATTAATACTTTGTCATTAATAAAAAAAAATTGTAGCAAAGATGCGTACTCTTTCATTTTCTTTGCAAGATCTATGTCAAAGATTTGGTCATTCTCACCCCACAACAGCAGTATTTTCTGCAAATAAAATAAACAGTTAAATTAGTTATTGATAGATAATTAACTAATTAAACAGACAGAATTATCTGTAGCCAATTAATTACAAATGAGAAAATAGAAGTTAGGTTATGTGGGAGCTAGATCTCATTCTCAAAATTTAATGAAAACAAAATGCCACCGAATGACATTAGATCAACTTTGATAATATTTGATGAAAATTAATGTCCCTTATGTTCTTTAAAAAGTAAACTAGAAGTTACTGATAATTCAGTGTATTAATAATTTAATATCCATATTTTTTCAGTTACTGGTAAATATGTTTTTAATGAATTGTTTTCCTTCAAAGATTGATGAGAGAATTATTTTGAATGTACCTGTTGGAAAACAGGAATTTTGGCATCCATGTTGCTGATCACTAATCCCTCAAGGAGTTCCTTTCTCTCCTTCCTGTTTTTGAACATTGACTGCCAATTAAGAAAGAAATTAACTGTTAACACTTTATTTAAATATTTTCCATGACCAATAACAAGGAGTCAATTACAAAAAAAAAAGAAAAAGAAAAGAAAAATGCAAACTTTATAATCTCACCTCAAGGTAGTCCTTGTAAAACCTGTCAGGGAACCATAATTTCATGTGCATGGATATAGATAGGAGATCCTTAAGCCGGGGTACGGTCTCTGGCATTAGGAGCTCGGCTGATGATGTGGCACCCAATCTCTTCAAGCTAGCCTCATTGATCGAGTCGGTCATAGTAATAACCGATCCTGATACAACAAACGACCGTATCAACTCTGGGTATGCCTCGGCCAATTTAAACGCGACCATACCACCGTAACTAAACCCAACAGCATCACATCGCTCCACCCCTAGCTTCCCCAGTCCTGTGGCAATGCACCTGGCTTGAAAATCTGGTGACCGGTCGAGACTTGTTGTTGTCGATTTCCCAAAGAATAATAAGTCGGGGATGTAAAGCGCATAATTTGTAAGTAGCACACCGAATTGGAATTGCCATGTGATGATACCTTCAGATGCGAAACCGTGGATCAGGACTACCGGCGGCTTGGGCTTTTTGGACCTTTTGCACTTTGCATCGGGTGAAGTCGGGGTTACGGCATTGGATTTGGATTCGACAACTTCTTTTGGTACCCAAAAGTTCATGTAGGTGCCAGGTTCGATCTCAATCAGCTGCTCTCGGAGACCTGCCTTTTTGACAAGCCAGTGTAGTAGCGGCTTTTGCGCATCGATAAAATTCACCATGTTTTCCTCTTAATTGGATCTGTAGATTTCAAAATTTTCTACCTTTTGTTTCTTTTCCTCAAGGGTTAGTAAAAGTGTAACAGTAGCAGTGAGATCACACTTTCATGGCTCAGGGGCTATTAATAAGAGGTTGAGAATAAAATAAAGACAATGTCAAAATCAAATGATAATTACATTATGTGAACTTGTGAAGATTAGTTATTACAATGGAGCTTTATGATTTGATGATGAGTGGTGGGGCCCCTTGTCAGTAGCTCAAAAAGGGCAGATGAGCACCCACAACTGCCTAAGGATTAAGAAGAGGAAGGTAATCTAACACAGAACCGTTATGTGTATAGGTTTGGATGGTTGCAACAACCCCAGTGATTTAATTTCTAGTGCTATAATTAATGAAGTGTATTATGCAACATATCACAGTTATGTATGTGGTTCATCACTTATTACCAAAAATAATAACAAATTAGCTGGAGTTTCTAACTATCAAATTATGATATTTTCATGATTTTTTACCTTAATCCATAGTAGTTTGAACAGTGTAATATGTATTCCAGTGCAACATGATCATATACTGCACAACTAAGAAGGTATCTAAATAAGCATGGGATGGCCTTAGTCATAATCAATGATCAATCAGACATGAATAACAAAATGTGAAATCAAGTAAATAGTTGTTAAGTGCAAGATAAAAAAATAATATTTCTGCCAACACACAGCCATCAATTATTCTTTTATAATGTTTCAGCAAAAATGGAGATTTGTTTGTGTCAACTTCATTTGACATAATCCTAAAAAAAACACATACTTTGAACTTTATGCAACTGTTATTGTGACAGGCTTTTAATTAGTTGGGCTTTCTCACATATAGAAAAATGTTAAATTGGGCCTTAAGACTTTTCTAGGCCTGTTATTAGGCTTCCCAAGATAATATTTGTTTTGAAATTTTTTTGAAGAAAAATTTGTTCTTGAAATTAAACAGGTGTTTTCAAAGCTCCCTTGTTAAACAAAATACTTGAACCCTAGATGGACATTATCATTTTATTTTTAAATAGTATAGACAAAATTATTTCTTGATTAAGTCCATTATATATTATTGAATGATTCTTAATAAATCTAAACTATTTATTTTTTGTTGAACGGATTAGGTAGAAACTGACATTTCATTTCATCATTATAAATCATACTTGTTTTTTTTTCAGATGAATAGTTTAACTAATTACTGAATTACATAAACTATTTTCCTTTTACGCTGCAGACCTTTTATTTTTTTTCTTCATTTTTTTTTACAAAAAATTGGGTTGATTCACAGTTATCTCGAGAACTATGTGCCTATTCCTTGGAACCAGATCTGGTGTTGCGCGGGATGGTGTAGCGCAGCATCTAGACCGTCTGATTTTTACTTATTGCATCAAAATTCGTGTCAAAGTATAAAGACTCCCTGATTTCTATCGCTGGCGGTCGATCAGGATTGTCCATCTGTTGTAACGCGCTACTGCGCTACAGCTGATTCGGATGCCTATTCCTTGCCTATGTGTAGATGTAGGAATTAATTATTCCTCTTAAAAAGTTATTCCCCTTGGTCAGTTGGTTGACTTCTATTCCAAATAAAGATACTTGTTTAGTTGTTTATTACTTGTGCAACAAATTTTATTCGAGTTTATGATCAAGTTCCAAGAATACTGTTATCAACTTCTATGATCTATCCCATTTTATTTGGTAATAATTCATTGAACTGATCCAGTCACAAACCTACGCTGTATAAGAACTCGTTCAAATACTTGTATCGGATAGCGAAAGGAGGGTTCTCTCATTTTTCGGACCCGGATCTGCTGTAGCGCGGTAGCAGATGGACGGTCCGGATCGACCGTCAATTTCACGATCGACCATCAGAGATGAAAATCAGGGGGCTTTTATACTTTGACACGAATCTTGATGCAAATCAGTGAAAATCGGACGGTTCTGATGCTGCGCTACACCGTCCCGCGCAGCACCAGATCCCATTCCTCATTTTTCTAGCGTTCATAAAAAAATGAATCATTTTTGTAATCATTTTAGTAAGCTGCTACTTAAACTAAATATTTATATTTCAAACATGTATGTTATGCAGTGGAAAGTAAAGAAACTAAATATTTATATTTATCGACCGTCAACTTCAGATCGACCGTCAGCGATGAAAATCAAAAGAGATATTTATACTGTGACACAAATCTTAATGCAGACAAAGAAGATCAGACGGTCTATAACTGCGTTACGCCATGTATTACGCAACACCAGATCCGAATCCGAAAAGAACAGCCATCAGCACATCCTTTTCATAAAAAAAATAGAATCAATGTCCTATATCACATGTGAATACTCAAAACAACATCGTGTATGTAAGATTTATAATTTGTTGGTACGGAACATGTCAAATAAAGTGGAATCCCAATCTACTTCATTATTTTGATGACAAACTGTGTCATTTGAATTAATTTCAACATTTGATTTAATTTAAGCGATTGTAATTTGATTAGTAAAGTTTCAGTATTTTCATATTTTGTGAGGTCTCTGGCAAGTGACAGTCACTAAATGACACAGTCACACAGCAGATACCAATTCAAATTCAAATAAAGTGCATCTTAGTGACGACCTTGACACATGCTGCCAAAAACAATTTGCTTTTGATGGTATCACATTCACCTAGGATTCTTGTGCTCTGACACAGAGATATTGATTTGTAATTTGAAAGGAGCACACATTTTCTCTGATCAAAGAGGAGAGACAAACCGATTTTTTTATATTAGAAATTTAATAAATAAATTATAAATATAATGAAATATTGTTATTAGATTTCGAAAAATAGAAAAGATCAAAGTTAGAAATACCGACCTTTTGGAAAAGCTAAAAGATCGGTGTTGTCAACATTAACCATTTGATTTAATTAGTTTGCTGCAAACGAAAAGCAAAGCTTTTGTAGTTGAATTGTTTATTAATGAAAATATTATTAATTTAATTTATGAGTAAGGTTAACAATTTCGGTTACGTTTATTGGAATCGTAATTAATTTTTTATCGTCGCAAGCCATCGAACTGTAAATATTCGAATCTACTTCCATCACATTGAGTTTGATTTGTGATCAGAGAAACGATCAATTCAAAATTGAATCTGATGCAAACTCGTGATAAAAATTACTAATTAAGACATAAGTTGAGGATGAAGTCAAATTTGAGATGCACATTCTTCTGATTGTAAATCAGACTTGACACAATAGAAGTAGACTCGACGAGCGTAATTGAAGTTATTATTAAAAAGCTATTAAGTATGATTACTATTTGTCTACAAACTTCGACAAAATAGGAAAAAAAAAAAAGCAATATCCCAATCTTTAATTTGAGAATGTCTTTTTTATACTATTTGTTATTTGCTAGTGCATGCCATCTCTTTTATGTTAGGTTGTGAGAATGCAGCAATTGTTTTAAAAGGTATAGAAATGTGGTGTTGATTCATTCAATTTATAATCTTTCTCATGAGGTTAATAATATAGAACAAGGTCCTCCTTATGATCTTGCTATAAAATCACATATATCTACTTATAATTCAAATGAGCGCAACCGTATACATTTATTTTACCAAATGGACAATGTCAATCTTATAACCATAATTTTTTCAAAACCAATATTAATGGAGCAACAAGGAGGTTTAGCACCAGTTGGTTTGACAGGTAAAAACCTGGATGAAATATAGCATAAAAAAAGCGCTAAAGTTCAATTGTAAATAATGAGAGATAGCGGTTGGGAAAATTTACTCAAAGAAGTGTGTGATTTTGTGTGAAACACAATATTCAAGTTCTAAATATGGAGGATTTATATGTCGATAACTCACGACGCCCAATAGACATAACTGATTTGCATTATTTTCGTGCTTATCTATTTTATGCGGTTATTAATATTCAATTGAAAGATCTTAACGACATATTCACATAAATGAATAGTGAAATTCTCATTTGTATGTCGTGTTTGCATCCAGAAAACTATTTTTCATCTTTTAACAAAGATAGGTTGATCCAATTGGCTCAATTATATTTCTCTGATTTCAATGAATTCGAGCTTTCTATCCTAGCGAGTCATTTGAAGAATTATTATATGGATGTGCAAGATGATAGAGTTTTTTGGAGGTTAACTTGGACGAACTTTCTCAAAAGATTGTGGAAACGAATAGGTATAATGTTTATCTCTTGATTTACAAGTTGGTGAAATTGAGCTTGATATTGACAGTGACTAATGTTAGGGTTGAACAGATATTTTTGGCGATGAATTTGGTAAAAAATGAATTAACAAATAGAATGAGAGATCAATGGATGAATGATCGTTTGGCTACTTAAATTTCACTGAGAGAGATTTCTTTGTTAGTGAGGATAAGGAAAGACTTATGTAACTGTTCCAAATATGAAGTTTCGTAGATGAAAACTTTCTTCGTTAGCTTAACATCTATTATATTTTCTTAGTTTTTGATATGGTAAATGAGGAAAATTTTCTTTATTAAATAACAATGTATGCTTTATGCTTTATTTTTTTATTTAATATTGATTAACTAATGGATTTGAACTTGATAAAATATTACAATACGATTATTGATTCCCTCTGACAAGAATCCTGCATTCGTCACTGGCTCTAATCATATTAACAAATGGAGAAAAAAATGCTATTTTATTGATTCTGGATTATAATAGTAAAATATTAACAAGCCATCAAATCTATCATTTTTTAATTGTATGTGTATTTTGATAATTTACAAATTAAATAGTATTCTTTAAATAATTTAGACAAAATAAAAATAAAAATATTAGCATAATCTAAATTTGTTTAATTTTGAATGTCATCTATCAATTTTATATGAGTAATATGATGAAATTCAAAAAGAATTCTCGTTGAATATGCAGCGGTAACGAATGCGACTTGCAAATTTATTTTAAAAAAGAATGCTCCTCTTTGAGACTTTGACGGTAGCCTAGTGAATTGAAAATTAGCCCGGTCGGGACAATCCAAATCTGTCCGGTTAACTGGTTGGTCGTGTCATGTTTTGACGAGTTAAATTTTTTAGGCCGACCGCAATTCATAAGACACATGGGTTGGCAGACCGGTGAGTTTGGGCCGTGTTAAACGGGGTCCGGTCCGAACTAGTTTGGTCGGGTTTTTTTGAACTTTTTTAATTTTGGACTTTTTGAATTTTTTAATTTAACAGGTTATTTTCGGGTTATACCCAGATTATTTCCAAGTTATTTCCGAGTTTGGTCAGATTTTGCACGGATTTGTAGGAGTTTTGCACGAGTTTATTCGGATTTTCCACATATTTGTCGGTGTTTTGCACGGGTTTGCTCGAGTTCGCGTGGGTTTGGATGGGCTTGTGTGGGTTGGCATGTTTGCACGGGTTAATGGCACGTTATGGCGGGTTAGACGGATCGAGTCAGGTCGAATCAGACCAGGTCTTTTTCTGAATAGTTTTAACACGAGTATTTTCCAATAAGGATGGTCGCTATTCGTCTTAGGACTCAGATTTCTTTTGACGAGTTCGAGCGGATTTCCCCTCGGATCGGACCGGTCAGCGTCGCAGCCTCGAATTTTCAGAGCCGGGATGGACAATATCAAGAATACGAATCTTCTATAATAAATATAACTTTTGTATTTGCCCGATACAATAAATCAATACAAAATATAATGTTCGATGATTCAAACCGCTGCCGAAAGCATATTGATATTGTCTGTGATTCAAATCCAACGATTCGTATTAATCCACTTCAAAATATGCAAAATAAAATAATACAGATATCCCAATTCCCCGATCGGTTTTTGTAAATCCCTAACACTTTGTGGGAGTAATCAATTGCGCATTAAATATTCCAATAAATTATGATATCGCATTAAACATATTACTATAGTTTAACTATTAAAAAAAGTATGGTTGGCTAGGGATTTGCCACGCAGTGGGATACATGATACTCCTACCTAGATTAATATATTTTTCAACCGCTATCCCTCCATTTTTCATTTAAATGGAGATGTAAGCATTTTCATGAATAGATGATGGAACTTTTTTTATAAGGGTTAAATTTTAGACCGGATTAAATATAATGATCTAGTATTTTTTTAAAAATTATAAATGGTCGATGACGTTATTGTTAATAGCGTCTAAATTTTTTCTATTATTTTAATATTTTTTGTTGCTTTTTTTTTATTTGGACTCAATTCAGGACAAAAAAAATATACACTATTGTTAGTCGCGCTTCTAAGAAGTTGAACTGATTATGAAATTTTTAGAAAAATTTCAGTTAAAATTCATCCAGTGACATGTTAATCATGTCCTTATGTCCAGTTAAAATAGAATTATGAGTCTTAAATGTTTGAAAGTAAAATGATAAATGTAATTTTTAAGTTTTTAGAATCAAACGGAAAAAAAATTCGGAATTGAAATGGTACGGCCCCACGGTACACAATAAGAAGCAGAGGCCACTCTTATTGGTCTACCAGAGGAGCCCACTTGCAGCAGCCGTAGGGACCCACCCTTACATCAAGTGCCTTAATCTAATCTAACAAAAAATTGTTCCACATAATTAAAAGGATCAAAAGTTTTTTTTTTTGGAAATGAAAGATTAAAAGCTGCAGATGCAAACAAAGGACTTTTATACTTTTCGCATGTAAATATTCGTGTTAGCATAGCTAATTTTCTAATTGTCAATTCAAGAGAACGCTTTTGCGATTGTTTTAGTTTGGTGAACTACGTTGTGTGTCAAGTAGTTCATCGAATCTTTGATTGTGTTGTCAATCAGACGATTAGGCCTTTGTAGAGCGGTGTAGCCCGTTACAAAGGATTGAAGCCTTTAGAATCAACTCTCTTATTGTAAAACATTATTTTTAGTGGAATCGGTCCCGAAAGTTATTTTGAATTCAAAGGTCCCGTGAATGTAGTCTTGATTGATAAGTTGAACCATGTTACATATTGTGTTCTCTTGCTCTTACTCTCTTCTTTACTCTACTTTTACATGATTGAATTATTGAAATTGCTTTATTACTTGCTTGCTTGCTTAGCGAGATGATTAAGATCTAAAAGTTCGAATTGAAATTGATAAAGCGCTTCAACAATTATATTTGAGCTTAGAATTACAAAATATCACAAAGAGCAATAATCAAACAAGAGAGCAAAGGCGAGAAGATTGGAGGCCTCAAGGAGAGCCTAGCCGATCGGTTAGCTCTCGGCCGATAGAGAGAGGCACCAATTATTGACTCAATTAAAAAAAACAACTTTTGATTCTAGAACACATATATATGCTTTCAGTTAATGCAATGACAAAGCCATAATTTATTATTACTTTTCAAAAATGAGAATCAAGCGTTAAATTAAATAATAAAAAATAATTAATTAATTGGCCCATGACATTGAAGAAGAGACAATTAAAATAAATGTGCATATTCATTATTATAATGGTCAAAGGTGAAATAAAATGTTTTATATTTCAAAATTATAGTGTGAGTTAAATAATATTATTATTCTATTCACTTTTATTATAGATTTAATCTTAATTTGTTTGAAATACATAATAAAACTTTAAATTATTTCGCATATATAAAATCACATATAAATTTGCATATGCGGATGCATTATTCTTTAGCATGCATATTTGAATCTGCATTTTACAACACTGGATATGAAAATTTTCAAAATATTGAGATCCTTAAGGACTGGCTCAATTTATCGTCAACTTGATTTTATATTTTAAGTATAACCAAATTTTACCTATATTTATTACTGAATATGTAATATATTTTTTTATTACATTATGTAATATTTTGAACGGAATACTTATAAGTAATTTGTGTCTATCTCTGATCAAAATTTTAAATTTGTCCTGAATATACGAGGGACTACTAGGGTTGTCAATGGTAGGGTACGGGTGGAGGTATTTTCATATCCATACCCATTAAAATTTTCTTTATCCATACTCTATCCATATCCGTTAAAAAATTTTGGTAATGAAACCGATAACGGTAGATACTAGATAAAAAAAAGATAAAATTTAATAAAAAAATAAATGATTTCGAAAAATTAATAATATCAAATAAATATATACTACTAAAATACAACTATAAATTGCATTCTAGATATTACAATAATCACAAAATTTCTTTTCGTGTCACTTGCCACTAAAAAAATAATACTTAGTACTTAATAATGAAATATTATCAAAGAAATAAAATGCAAATCAATTTTTTTTATCAATATACATGATGTATTATTTAATATTAAAACAAGATATGCATATTTCAATGATGTCTAGATTTTTTAAATTTTAATTTAGTTAATCATTTTGAAGATATGAAATTAATTATGAGGAGGGATCAAATGACAACAACTTTGGTGACACCAACTTGTGTAAGAGTGAGACTACGGTGCTTGTGTAAGCACAAATTCACCGTGCTTGCGTTCACATATTTCGAATTTCAAAGTGGAAACAGTCGATACGGACAATTGAAAGTTTTGTTCATACTAAAATCTACTAAAACCAAATTTTCAATTTAATTTTTTTACTATTTTATCGGACGAGCTAAATACATTAAATTGAAGAAGTAGGTATCGTTAGATCACTGCATTTTCTTCCCCACGATAAAATAATAAAAAATTCAAAATTAATTTTTTCTCTAAGTAGATTTTAGTATGAACAACGTTTTCAATAATTCAGATCGACCATTTGTACTTTAAAATCCGAGATATCTGATTAAGCATTATAATTTTACTCAATAAATGATGTGGTTCGATTTGCCCTATAAATAAAATTATAAAACTATTATTGAGGAATGAAGCTCACAATAAAAAGGAAAAAGAAAAAAATCCTTTCCACAAACAAACGAAAATATTTGCTGTCAAATTCAGACAAAATAGAAAAAAAGTATTAGTAATAGAGTCAGTGTAAATGTACCTCCTTAAAAAATGACAAAGTGTATAACTCACACAGTCACACTACAACTAAAATTATATCTTATCATTTTTAAGGTTTCGTTTGGCAAATTAAGAAATAATGCTACTGAAATAATGAAAGTAAAATAGTAATAGAAGAATATTATTTTGAAAGAGTTGTAGAAAAGTGCTATTTTACTCGATTCGAAAGAGTGAAAATATTGTTTGACAAAATATTAATTAGAATAGTAAATGATGAATAGTAAACATATAAATTTGGTGGAAATATAGAAAATTCAACTTTGATCATTAGATGACATTCATCTAATGACAACTTGGTAAAGTGTGTCGACAATCTATATCGCCTAGCGCATTATATCAGTTTTTATTCATTATTCGTAGACTAAAACATACATTCACAAAAAAATCAGAAAATAATTTGAATTCTCCTCTTAAAATAGTTCCAATTGGAACTTGAATTCTAGACCTCCTCCATGAGAATCTTGTATCTTACCACTATATTAGATATGACTTGACAGTACCCATAATATAATGCAAGATTTTGATTTAGCAAAAGATATAAGTAAATATTATTTAATACCAGATTCTCGTTGGGTTTTCATAATTTAAATATGTAGTATATAAAATTTCTAAGTGCCCTAAGTTTAATAAAAAAAATTAAGTTGAGGCTAGACCCCGAATCATAGTTTTAAGTAAACTTTTACCAAAATATTAACAAATAAAATTTAATTATGAACACAGTAACATTAGTGCTAAACTTATTCCAATGAATGCCCAAAAAACAGTTCATATTTCGAAAAATAATCGAGATCTCCAGATTAATCGGCATCTGATATGAACTAGTTAAATAGGCTCGCGCTCCGCGCGAAGAAGTTAAATTTTATATTTTTGTATTACGATAATTTATATTGGATCTAAATTAGAACACCAATAAAAAAAATACTATAGTCAAATCTTCCGCGCCAAGAAAATAAAATAAAAAGAGAGGGAAAAAATAAAAAAATGAGTTTACTGTAGTGGTGAATAGTGACAACGTTGTTCATTTGCACTGTGAAAATGAACAGTGACATAAATGTTGCTCCATGAGTATATTATATTAGATTACAAACACGTGAGTAGCAAAGTTGGCCTCAGTAATATATAGAAGCATTAATAACAAAAGAGTGAGGCTATGTATAAAGCACCACTCACGCAGTGCTTAGTTTTCATATCTTTAATTTTAAAGTCCAACGATTGATCTAAATCGTTGTTTTTTATCTTCATATTAAAATTTCTTTGGAGATCGAAATTTTCATTTTTCAGAATTTTTTACTATCTTTCAAAGACGTAAAAAGTTGGTTAATCGAACAATTTCTGGACTATCCGATATATATGATTTTCCACCTCCTTAAAAATAGTAAAAAAAATCTAAAAAATGTAAAATTCAGCATTGAAGGAGATTTCAATATGAAAATAAAGTCCAACAGTTTGAATCAATCGTTTGAACTTTGAAATTGAAAATATGGAGGTGAAGTAATGCATCAGTGGTACTTTGCGAAGTACCAGAGCCTCACTAGTGTATTGACAAAACCTGTATGGGTCGAATCCGACCCAAAAAATTCGTGGCCGCGACTCAACCGACCCAGACCGACCTCGAATCTCCGCAGCCCATGAAAAAAAGAGAGGGCATAGACGGGTTGCGTGGATCGTTAAAGGGAAAAAAACCGTGAGTAACCCGCCCCATTGAAAACTCGCCACAACCCACCCGCACCGCCGAACCCGAGATAACCCGTCCAAACCCGAGATAATTCGAAAAAACCAATTCGAAATCCGAAAAAATTCGGGATAACCCGTCTGAAAACTGATATAATGCGTCCCAAACTCGGATTAACCCTAGATAACTCATAGATAACCCATATGAAACTAAAAAAAAGATAAAATAGTTTTTTTTTAAATATAAAATATATATTTTTTTAAAAACTGGAAAAATAAAAAAAATTAAAAGAAAAAAGAAGAAAAACAATATGTCTGATCCGACCGCCCCATAACCTTTGGTTCGTCGACCCTTGGACCATAGATGGATATTGACCGACAAAAAAACTCGTCAAAATGCGCCCCGTCCAACATGTCGAATCGTCCAATCCGTGGACCAACCAACCTGTTGGACCGACCCATTTGACATACACTAAGCCTCACTCATAAGAAAATGACAAAAGATTTAAAGAATTAACAAAATGGATCGGGTTGGACCGACCTGCTCCGACCCGACCCATTTGACATACACTAAGCCTCACTCATAACAAAATGACAAAAGATTTAAAGAATTAAATTTAAAACTCAACTAAGAAAATAAAAACATTAATACTTTAATAGAACTAATCGAAAGCTAAATTAACATGTATAGAAAAAGTATTGATTTCAGCTCAATTAAACATCAAATAATAATAATGGTGAAAAACGTCATAACAAATTTGCATGGAAAATACAATAGTAAAACTCCAACGTTAATACGTTATACACCAGAACACTATTATAACAAGAATTAATTAATTAGTACGCACCTTGCAATTAAAAATAAAAAATTATCCTAAACGGGAACAATTTAGAAAAAAGTATATATCACTTCATAATTAATTTTCACGTGTCAGGTAATGTTTCATTTAAAAATAAAATTTCGGGTAAACAGTTAGTGATCAATTTTCTAAAATAAATTACTAATTAATGAGCAAGCTTGTATGGCAGGAAAATAACTAACACCAACAACAACGGCAACAACAATAACAGTAACAAAAAATTTAATCTCAAACAAGTTAGAGTAAACTAGAGATGAAACACAATTGAAATAATGAAAAATCAAATAGATAATAACAAATTATAACATAATTTCCACAGTAATAATAATAAAAATATTAACAACATTGTTAATATTATTACTAATAATATTAGTAATTAATATTACTCCATAATAATAAAAATAATAGTAAAAACTACACTATAATTATAGGAGTATAAACTTCCTTAATAGTAGTAACCTGTAAATCTTAAAAATTTTAGGTCATTGTCACTGTAAAATCAAGCATACAATATCTTTCAATAAATTAGTTTATCTTTTAAAGTAATCAGTCATGTAGGCATGTAGCCCTTTTCATTGAACAAAAAAATTCACAAATAAGAAAAAAAAGCAGATTAAACATTTGCAGGGTAAATTAGAAATATTGAAATAGGTGGAGGGTGTGTAGAGAAAAAAAGGAAAAGTAGGACTGGTGCAGGCTGTGAGGGAGTGAAAACTGACCTTGTCGGCTGTCGGTGGATTATGAGCATGCTCTCTCTCTCCTCCCCATCACCTCTCTCTGTCTCCTCTCTCTCTCTCTCTCTTTTGAAAAGCTTGGTAGAAGCTGCCAATCTCTCTCTCTCTCTCTCTCTCTCTCTCTCAAGCTTCTTGTCTTTTATCATCTCTTCTCAAGCAAAGATATAATGGTCCTGTATGTTTAGCATCTCTTCTTGCTGCATGCCTTTTTTGCCATCTCAGTGAACTTTTTTTTTGTATCAATTAATGCTTCTTTTAACTATATATGTTGTCTAATTCTTGTTAGTTAGTTAGTTTACTTGGATAGTGTTTTCTTTTGATCTAAGTCTTATTTCTCTTACCATGAATCTTAGTCTTAACTTCACATTCTAAACTAGAGTCTAAAAGTCAATTCAAAGTTCAAACACTTGTTATTTCTTTCTTGGAGCTTTTGCTTTCATAAAAATATATACTCAACACTTCTTAATTTATTTGATGATAAATTAAGAGATGGATTTAAGGAGACAAGAGGAAGAGAGGGGCCACAACCCTTCACCATCTCTCTCCCCAGCTGCACCTCCACAACCACCTCATCCGATAAAGGAATCGGCATTCTCGAAGCCGTTACTTCCTCTCAACTCCTCTCTTGTTCAAAGAGGTGAAATAGGGGATATCAGAAATGGAGGGACTGGCTACGCTCTTGCACCTAGCCCTTTCAACCCCGCACTGCACAGACATCATGCAATGCCGAGTCGAACTGGAGGTGTAAACATCGGTTTAGGTGGCAGTCTCAAATCTCCAGCTTCTGTCACCTCTAGTAGTAGTAATAATATGCAAACTGAGGTGACATGGCACTATCGCGAGTGCCAGAGGAACCATGCTGCCGGCATGGGTGGCCATGTTGTTGATGGCTGTTGTGAGTTCATGCCAGGTGATGATCTGACATTGAAATGTGCTGCATGTGGGTGCCACCGTAGCTTTCACCGCAAAGTCTGTAGTCCTAACCCTAGTGGCGGCACACCTTTGTATTCTCCGAACGGTGTGACTGTTCATAGACCGCCGCCTCAGCTCCTACCTCCTCCAAGTCCAATTGCTCCATCACAACCGCCTCAAACGACAACTGATCAGTCGTCAAGTGAGGAGATGATTGGTGGGACCCCGCTGCAGTCTCAGGCCGCCTCCGCGAGTCCCACTAAGAAGAGGTTTCGGACAAAATTCACTCCTGAGCAAAAGGAGAAAATGTTCAAATTTGCTGACAGCCTCAGTTGGAGGTTCCAAAAGCCTGATGCTGCTGCTATAGCTCAGTTTTGTGCTGAGACCGGTGTTAATCGACAGGTATTGAAGGTATGGATGCACAACAATAAGTACACCTACAAGAAGCAAGAGCAGTACCAGCCGTCGCCGCCACAGCATCAAGTGCCACAAGAAGGGCCACACCAAGATCATCAACAGATTCCTTGAGATTTTTAGATCTTTTGATCAGAGTAACTTATTTGAGACTTGAGAAAAATGTGAAATTAGAGGTGGAAGGGATGCATGTTTGACCAATTAGGAGATCCTTTTAGAACCAGAGCAGCAGTGTGCATGTTCATATATATGTGTGTATGTAGAAGATGTAGGTAAACTATTTTGCAATCTTTTGTTCAAATTAGTGGTTGCCTTATTTTCAGGGATCTTTCTGGTTCATGCAATAAGAGAACTAATTTCTTATTCGAGCATATTTAGTATGCCAATTCTGTGTAGTTAGCAGTCTTAGCACTTAACAGCTTTTTTTTTTTTTATAATTTCATTATAAATATCAGTTTTATTATTGATTAGTTTAACCAATTACGTGCTAATTAACTGCTAATTGCTCATTATAGATGCATAACCCTAGCTGCAATCAAGATCAATCTAAAGTAGATTTTCTTTGTATGTCTAGGTAAACCTTTTACAAAGCATTTGTTCCATCTTTTGATCAGCCACCACAAAATTTTATTTTATCTATAGATTCCTTAAGATTACCCCCCCTAGTTATGCTTGTTTAATGTTTACAAATTTAGTAACCTTAAAGCTTTCTTCTAGATAAGTTTTCTTTTTTGTTCCAGTGTTTTGCACATGAAGTTATGCTGCTATAACATGCAAATTATTTACCATGGTATTGTTCATATTGATTGGTAGGAGGACATTTCAAGCTGAAAAGATTGTAATTAAGGCAGAATAGGAGTTGCATGTATATATATATATATATATATATATATATATATATATATATATAAATGCTATGGTACATTACGAAGTTAATATTAATTTTGATATCAGCTCAAATTGTAAATTTTAAAATTCAAACGGTCGATCTAAATCGTTCAATGTGATCTCTATATTGAAATCTTACTATAGACCAAAATTTTCATTTTTTAGAATTTTTTGCTATTTTTTAGAGTGTGCAAAATCAACCATATTGAATGGTCCAGAAATTAGTATATCAATAAAACTTCATACATCTCTAAAAATAGTAAAAAAATGAAAAAAAATGAAAAAATTGGTCTCTAGTGAGATTTCAATATAGAAATCACATTGGATGGTTTGGATCGATTGTTTCAAATTTTCTTATTTGAAATTTGAGTGTGATGTCAAAACTAATTATGGCTTTGTAATGAACCATATCATTTCTCTCTCTCTCTCTCTATATATATATATATATTAGCCAAACAATCACTGTATGTTGAGGGCAGCCTAAGACTGTTATGGACATTGGCGAATGCAGTGTATTCCAGGGGTAGGCACGTGCCTACCCCTGGATTCTAAAATTCTTTATACGCTCAATGATATTTAATATGATGTCTACTCTTGGATTGATATTGTGCCTACCCATACTTCAGACCCGTTCAATATTTGCTGGCTCAAATTCTTCATCCGAAGTCGTTAAGTATTACTTGCGCACCTAAAATGTAAAATTCGTACTGAAATTTTAAGAGAAATGCACGGTAGTTGAAAAAAAATTAAGAACACAAGTAATACTTGCGTTTTTGGCATTCTGTGAAATTTTAGGTTGTTTTTTACCCGATCTGTTGAAAAAATTTGTTTTGTAGTCCTCTATGAAAATTTTTCGATTAAAGTGGAGTAGCATTGTTGTTTTACCTTTTTTTGATGCAATAAATGTGAGTGATTTAAGTCAAGAGTAAAGTTGATGCTTCATTGCCAATATAGTACAAAAGACAATTTGATATTCCATTCCATACTACTGCCTTATTATTGTCAAGCATCAATAGGTTAAAAATGATTTAATGTTTACATTGTTTTTTTAGTTCAGTTGTGAAATACAAAGAGTGGTTTATACTTCAGTTGAGTGATTGAAACACTTATAAGATTTTCGTATTTCCTCAAAACAAAGAAGATTTTTCTAATTTTTACAAAAAGAAAGTAGACGCTGCTGCAAACATTGTTTCTCTTTCTTTTTGTTATTGTTGGTGGTGACAATGGAAAATATATTGGTACCACCACTGATTTCAGTGCTGGCTCAAATGAATCATACCATGCAATATCCATGTCGTTTTAATCGAGCTCTGATTAATAATTATTTAGCGCGCTTAAGTAAACTTTTTTGTCAACATCGAATACGCAGTGAATTTGTGCATGCACGTGCATTTTGTGTACCATTAGTCTATGCTTATCTTTTTATTTATTTATTATCCGTAGACTTAAAACACACACCCACAAACAAATCAGAAAATAAACTTAAAAAACTCCTAAAAATAACCTCTGCCGAAGCTCTAACTTCAGACATTACTCATAAAAATCTTGTGCCTTACGGTACTTACCACTATACTAGATAAAACTTGACTAATGTCTATGCTTATCTACCAAGCAGGTTAGGTTATCTTTAGTAAAGTGAGAAACAGGTTTTTGGTGAATCAAGTCACATCTCCACTACTGTGCTGTGTTCTGAACTTAGCCAGGTGTTTGTCAGATAACACATGTAAGTGCTCAGAGGGAGAAAGAAGGGTAGGTATTGAATTATTGAATGGTCTAGGCACCAATTGTATCATGCTATTAGTATGAGTGCTGCTTGTTTATCTTTACTTCTCAGATCACCACGTCTGTTACTAGTTATAGTAATAATAAAAAAAAATAATACCATGATTAAGATATGCACATGATTTCAACATAAATATGCCTTCTGTATGCACAAAATGTCATGTTGGATGGCCCTGGTAGCCTGGCATTGGAAATCAACAGGAAAATCAACAGTCTTTTTAAGAAAAGAGACGTTGACACCAAACGAAATTGAATAAATAAAACTACCTTTTGTTATACAAATAACCGAGTAAAACCTACTCTCAAAAGGAAAAAAAAAAGAACAAAGTAAAACCTTCATTGAAAAAGGTTAGGGGTGGGACCCAGTTGCTTCCTAGAACTACCTGCATCTGTAAGGAGTACATGGATCTTAAAGAGCTTTAATTGAAGAACCGTGAGAAAAAAGGAGCTGAAAAGCAGAATTAAACAATCAGCTTTTAAAAAGGAAAAACAAATTGAAACAAGTTGGGTGAGGGAAGCTCAAAATTATCTAGCTTTTCATATCCAAATTTTTATCACAAATCTATGAGAAGATGCACATTTATATAGTAGAAGAGAGAAGAAGAAGCAAAAAGGAAACAAATAACAGAATATGTTGACCTCACCGTAGGATCATGCTGTGTGCAAACAGACGAAACACATTTTCCCGTATGACATGGAACAAAATAACTTGTTGTTTAGTATCCCTCATCAACACATGGCCATCAGCCTTTGAGAGTTGGATGCGCTTCTTATGCTCATCTATCTTATAATCCACAATCTGCATAAACAGATCTGTATTCAAAACACAATCGGGTCGTCCGTAAACTGCAGCCTGAACACTTGCCATAATCATTGCTATCTCTCTTCCAGAGAAACTCTCAGTTTTCTCCACCGCAACCCTAATCAACTCGTCATCAATTCCCTCCACAACTATCCTCCGTGGTTCCTTCTTAAAAAAGCTCCCAAATTTGGATTTCTCCTTATCATCCTGTTCTTTCTTGTTAGTTATGTATTGGTCAACATATAGTTTTATTAACTGGAATCGTTCTTGTGGGCCTGGGAGGGGGGACTCGATGACATCATCAATGCGATCAGTCACTGCAGAATCGAGATCACCAGGGCGGTTGGTTTCCAGCACCACAAAATGTCGCGTGATTGGTCACCAGTGCGGAAGAGAAGTGCATTCAGAGCACTTCTTTGTGCCTCACTCATGTACACACTGTTTCACCTGAAACATTTGCAGACAATTTGGAGAAGAAAGCTGAATTTAGCAAACAACAAGTTTGATTGACAAAAAGAGACTGAACAGAAGTTAATACATACTCGCATAAAAAGGCATCAGACTCGTCGATGAAAAGCAATAGACCCTTTTTAGATTTTTTGGCCCAGTCAAATATCTGATGGAATTTTGTGACTGCTGCTGATCCAAGTGGTGCCACATCACCTCCTGTCATCATTGCATAATCTAGACCCTGCTCCAAAGGATGATATAAACTAGTAAGAAAAGAAATAGACAAAATAAAGATAAGCAAAGCAATAAACTTGCTGCAAAGAAATATTTTGTACAAATATTAACCAGTATACACTACCCAAGAAAAGTTTTGAGCAAATCCCAACAACCTACTCAAAAGGGGCATTTGGAAATATTTTTTTCAAATTTGGAGGTTCATAACAAATCTCGCACTTTCCAGAGGCACATGGAGTTCATTTTCAAAGCAGGTTACTTTCCAAGGGAATTAAAAATAGGACAATAATTACCGATTTACGAGCCATGTGCCTTGCCACAAGAGTCTTGCCAGTACCAGGGGGCACCGTGGGACTTTGTATTCTCTGTGGCACGGGCCAGCCGTTCTATTATTTGCTTCAGAGAAGGATGGAAAATTATATTGTCAAAGCTGGTTGTGCTGCTTTCTGAACCTGACTTGTGTGTAACTCGAGATACCAGCCCTGACCAAGGGAACTTGGCAATTGATGATTCACGGATTAAAGATGGTTGACCGAGGATTCTATTGACATAACCCCACAAAACCCTAGCACCTTCCCTGTATTAGCAAGCGGACACATTAATACAACCATGATACAGTGATAACATGGGAAACTAATATATAACAAAAATGGTTATTGAATATAATTATAAAACCTAGTGTAGACACCAGCAGCTAATGCAGTAACTCCACCAACTGCCATCACTAATTTGCTCCTGTCTGTCAATATCATTCTGAAACCACCTGTTACATGCATAAATAAAATTAATGACTACAGAATACATATGATAGCTATCTCAATAAAACAAAATTAAATAGTGGGAACTAAAAGGTTCCTAAAATAGCATCTACTACCCCTTTTGGTTCTTAGGGTCTAAAAGTTCCCATTTCCCCTAAACATTCCAGCAGTGTGGTCCCTCCAGCAACTTTTGTTCAATAATTGGATGTTAAATCCTAGTCAGCATAAACATCGAAAAATGACTCGGTCCACATTAGCAATTTGACTAAGACTTTATGCCTCCCACAGAACGGTAACTTCGAAAATTTAGGAATATGAGCCTAGCCAGATAATTGCAATAGGGGCCACCAAGCAAATTACTCTTGAACAAAAATCAAACTACTAAACCTTCAATGTGAGCAAAAGTACTGTTAATGGCGGCCAGCCACTTTTCTCCTTCACCAATCATTTTCCCGACAAGCATCCTCCTGTTGTACTCCTCTGTGAGCCCGGCCTTTAGCCTCAGTCATGGCCTTCACACGAATGATCTCTCTCGATCTCAGCTTTCTCCTTCTCAGTGGCATTGCTGGGCCTGGATTTGCTCCTCCGTAGCCGCCAAGACTGCTCTTTTCTAACGGCCGACTCTTCCTGCATCCTCACCAGCTCCTTATCCTGAAACCTCTGTGCCTCATGGTTTACGCTGTAGTTATAAATGCAGTTATATCGAGTTCAACTATACTTAGTAACTACATAAATAATAACAGTGGAAAAAGCATAAAAAATTGTGGCACAACATCCTCAAATGCAGTTGTTTTCTGTTTAGCGCTGATACTTAATTGGACATAGTTGGTGCTCAAGTTTTTAGTATCCCCAAGCATTCCTTTTCTGTAAGAGTAAAGTCAGAAAAAAAAAATTCGTTGTACTCACTATCTCAACAAGAGATTGGTTAGCATGATACTGGGCCTTCTCAGCAGCCAGCTCTTCAAGCCTCATCTCTTCCTGCTTCCTCATAAGCTCAAACACCTCCACCCATGAAAACTCAGCACCTTTTCTACATATCTAATCTTACAATTAAATATGGTGCATCGAACTGGCTTGGCCTCACAAAGTGCACGGAAAACAAAAGAGGTCAATAAGTATGCCTGTTCTACAAAGAAGAAGAAAGCAATCTTTTCAATTGAAGAGGAAGAAGATTTTGTCTCATCATCTTCATCAAAAGATGATGACATTGAATTGCCTACAAGGGGCTGTTCTTAAGTGGTAGAATAGCAAAATTGGATGGAATTGTGGTGGAATAGTAACTGAACAAGAATGAAATTAAGTGGAATTGGATAGAAACTTTTACAATCAAACTCTTGTCTGTTACAAATATCTTCCTTTATTTAACCACGTGCCAATTCTCAATTCCAAGAAGAAGGTCGAATATGGAAAAGGTTCATTTTCCACTCTTCCACATTCATATAGTCTTGCTAGAGGCAACTTTTATTGGCTTCATATAGTTGGCAGGTAACATGCACTAGTTGTAAATTTTAACAGTAATACCGTTTTTACAATTCAGTTTCAGATAAAAACTAACAGTAACAACACAAAGAAAAACCAGAAAAATGTAAAACAACAACATGTAAATATTTCACTGGGGCAAAGAAACAAACACCTGCTTGGCATGAGGATATGTTGATTTCTCTCAACGCCTTCGCACCTCGCTCAAGTGACTCGGGATCAAATCCACCAGAAGAGGCCGTACCTGACCCAGACTGGTCTGATGAGTGGGACCCGGGTACATTTGCGGCCGGCCCAGCGGGAGGAGAAGCTACCGGAGCTCTAGAAGGAAAGAAGAAGCGACCATCGGCGTACGCCACTTCCGACGACGACGCTACCACTTTCGTACGAGACGCCACATAAGAGAAAGAAAGTTAGAGAGAGAGTGAAACAGAGGTTTTAGCGAAGGCGGAGACCTTTCTCTCTCTCTCTCATTTCCTCTCAGGTTTCGGTAACTTCGTTGAAGTTGATTTCAGTGGAAATTACAAGTTTTATTGGGCTTTTAATTATGGGCTTCAATTAATTAGACCAAAATATATTAGGTCGTAATGGGCTTTGACAATTTATGGATCAAGAGCTTGTTGGGCCTTCTAGGAGTGTTGAGTTGCTAAAGATTTGTAAGAATATTTGTATGTACAGATTTTAGACTAAAATTTCTGGGCTTTTAAAACTGACAATTAATAGTTGAGGCATTAATTGATTTTATATAGCCCAATTTTATATAACCCAAAAAACATCCAAAATTATTAATAGAAGCAAGTGGAATCTGTGATAATAAATGATGATGGAGCACTAAAAAGTAATAACTCAATGCTTCTGTTAATAATTTTGGATGTTTTTTGGGTTTTTCTGCATGAAAGGTTGGATTCTCATTTAGTTCCCAACTTATTGGTTGGATTGGCAGAGCAGCAAAAGTAATTTCGCTAATTACAAAAAAAAAAATGTTTAATACCTATCAACCTATTAAAAATATGAAATATTGATTGGAAATAGTTACTATCCAACTATCCTCCTTTCTTGACTTTGTTATTTTTTTATCCTGGTGTTCAAATGTATTTTTATTTTTTCATCGATGACGTAATATTACAAATAATTTGATGATTTAATTTACGTTATCATTGTTCAGCATTTCGAATAAAGAAAAGTATGTGCAAGTTTTGGTAAAAGAGAGAAAATGGTCAGGGTGCAAGTCCTGCTAGGGGTTACTTTTAGGAGGGTTTTTCAAAAAAAATTTCTGATTTGTTTGTAAGTGTGTGTCGTAAGCTTACGGACAATGAATCAAAAATATAAAAAAAAAGAGAAAATGAGGGGATAAACATTCCTCCAAAAAAGAAATAGAGAAAGAAAAAGAAAGAGAAAGAGACCAAACATTAATTTTCCGACATTACTTTTTAATGATAAGGACATGAACAACAATTTACTAGATTATAATTCTTAATACTAGATTAGAATAGTTAACATGAAGAGATATCTATATTCACACTTAACTAGTCACTTGCACCACTAGTTTCATTTATACTATTAATTAGGGGACATTTACTCCTGGCTTCTTTGTAGCCTAGGCTGCCTATTTAGGGAAATACTTGCTGCTTCCTTTATCAGTGTAGCTTCAAATACCTCAACCTGAAACAAATAATAATTTGATCATTATATAAAATTTATAATAAAATTTTGATGAATTGTACATTTGTTAGTAACTCAATAGTTAGTTTTTTCGTACTTCATAATATATATATATATATATATATATATGCGGTGATGTCATCCACATTTAACTTAAATCCATCCGGTCTAGTTCAAACCCGCCGCTATACTAAGAGTTAGTTCTTGTTTCTTTCTTTGAAAACAATTTTAATTTTTATGGTCTACATTGTATATCATATATCAAATTTTGTTTAATATTGCCTCTTGCTTAAAAAAAACAGAAATTTTTGTTTGTTTTTTATGACCTTGTTAATTGTTATTCTTAAAAACTCATAGGTTAGCTAATACCTCTAGATTTGGTCTTATTTCAGCTAAGTAATTAATTAAGATTGGTATATATATATATATGTATACAGTGACCAGCAACTTTTTTTACAAAGCAAAGTTCCTTTTTGTATTATTATTTGGGGACAAAATGGCCTCAAATCTTATGACATCAGCAGAAAAAAAAGAAAAAAGATTATTGAGATCATACCTAACTAGACCTTTCTTTTTTTCACAGAAAGCATGCAACAACATTTCAAAGAAAAAGGAGGCATAAAGAGGTTTGGTTTAAGACAAAGACTAGAATTGAAAATCATACTATTCTACACTTCCAGACTTCCAGTAATTTGGAAGGTCCATATAGTTGAACAGTTGAAGTGGACCATGCAAAAAAAAAAAACAAAAGAGGAAGCCTTTTAAAAATTGACAACAACTATTCCTGACCCTTATTCCAATGAGGTAACAAAAAGGAGGAGGAATAATAAATTCATTATTTTAAGTAATGCAAATTAATTTTAGGCTATGATGGGCATCATTTATCAGAAGGCCTTCTGAACATTGCTTAATATGTAGTGTCTTCTTACTATATGAAAAATTTGACCAAACTACTCTTCACATTTGGAATATAACATTATGTGTGTGTGTGTGTGTGTGTGTGTGTGTGTGTCAAATAGATCTAGATGTTAAATTTGGGCATACAGGATAAGTCTTCTGAAAAGCTTTAATCCAGTGCATGCATGGTCCATTTATTTGCAATACAAGACAACTCTTACTCAAAATTACATAGAGAATTATCAAACCAGCATTAATATTACAAAATAACTAGAAAATATGCATGCAGAAAAGAATAATAACATAACATATAAAATACCATCTATTTAGTAAGATTTATAAAAATGTGGCTGTGTTTTAGTAAATTAATTAGAGTGAGACAACCATGTTGCACCTATTTTTTTTAATTGAATGTGCTAATATTCACATGTGGCAGATTGTGACCTATCACCTCGGAAAATATGCCCTTAATTAATTTTTGGTCTCCTTTCTCTTTCTGTTACAATCTATGAAGACAACAATTAAGTGAATAATTGTCGAATATTACATATAGTGATAGTGAAAACAACAAAAGTAATTGGAGGGACTCAATTAATTATAGACTTATCGTTCAATAAATAATTATAGGAAGAACATATATTGGTGAACAGTAGTTGAGAATGAGCAAAATGCATGTCTTATAGTTTAATAATTAAATAGAAACTTCAAAATTTAATGGTATCTCAGTATCAGTCATTAAATTAACAAAAAATAATGCATATGAATGTCATTGATGTGTATGCTAATTATATTGTAGTAGCTAGGAGGCTAGGAGCTTGAAATTATAATTTACCTATCCTCATTGGAAGTACCTCCTGAGGAGGAGTTGCCATAGTAGCCCATTTGGCTAGATTCAATTTGTTTCAGGTCATCTATGAGCTGCTCATAGTGTCTCTTGACTTCTTCGGCCGACTTGCCACCGACCAAACGGGCCACATTTTGCCACCTGTCCGGCGTGTCCTTGTCATACACAGCCAATGCGCGCTCGAACAATTTGTTCTGCTTTGCGGTCCATGTTGAACCGGGGGAGCGGGATAACGATCCTGACGCCATTTTGTTTCGCTCTTTTGATTTAGTTAGTGTAAGAGGAGGAACAATTTATCCTGGGAATAGGGAATTGGTAGAGTTTATAACTTGTAAGGCAGCTTTGCTCTCACTGTTTGAAGCAGGAACACAATGTTTGCTTCTTATATAGGGAGAGAAGGATGGGGG
>CAXKVX010000275.1:0-92680 GCA_964058865.1 Eleocharis quinqueflora | reverse complement strand
AACTAAGAGAAGAGGAAAGGAAAATAGTTAATTAGATATTAACTAATATGTGTATTTATATTATGTATGTGTTTATAGAGAAATTGATCAATATATACTGTTTGCATTAAATATTCACTTAATTACACAAGAATGTGTATTGTATGTAATTAGGATTCATTAAAGGTGATATAGGGAAATTGATCAATATATGTTATTGTGATTTAATATTTACTTAGTCATAATTATGTGTATTTTATATGTAATGTATTTAATGTTACTTGTATATTTATACATATTGTATTTAGTGTATGATATGTATTAATGTATTGTATTTAATGTTACTTTAGAGAAATTAATCAATATGTATACTTATACTATAATGTTACTTATTCGTTTTCGTGGGCGTTCCATATGTGGTTAGATTACATCATAATTGTTGTGATATAGAGAAATTGATCAATATATATTATTATATACATAATCTTACTTAGTCTAATTATGTTGGTGGTGTGTGATGTTTTACTAATATATATATGTTATATTTAGTAAATCATGTTGTTATAAATATTTAATTATTTTAATTGTCACGTATAGTTGTAGTCAAGTATCATTATGTCAGATATGACATCGTACCTAATTAACTATCCTACTATGTAGCTATGCCGAATATTACACGTTATATGATTTTTTTGTGCTAAATATAATATAGAAAATATATAAGAACACAAGTTGATTAATTTTATTTTAATTAGTTTTGTTTGTGTGTTAATCCTGTGTAATTATATTTATGTATATAATTACTTTATTACTCTTACCAACAATTGTGGTTAGTATTATTTTAATAACTTAGTTAATATTTTAAATATTATTAAAATATTAAATATCACTAGTTGTCATTTTCTTTTATTTATTATTATATATATTTTTATACTAATATTTTATCTATATATTGTTGACCTATATTTTCTCTATTTTCTAAGGGACAATAATTTACTGAGTTTTAAAGTTAAATATTAAGTTAATTAAATTTCTAATTTCTTATTTACGACTTTAAAAGCTAGTAAAAACTCGATGGCACCTTGTTGAACCTAAACCTTAATTTTGGATCCAATCGTTCGCGTAGCACAACAAATCCAGCACAAACACCCGCTGCACTAGCGCTGGCAAGCCAGTGTAGCAGCAACATGGTCATTGGTAAAGGTGTCAGGGAGGTTAGTGCGGTGTAACAATGAGTCATGCCGACCGAAATTAGTGTAACATTTGGGCAGAAACCATTATATAACACCATGGTACCAAACGATGATTTAGGGTGCAATATCAGTCATTGGTTTTGGTTTTACCAGACAGCTAAGCTCAAACCATTATTAAGATCACTGTCCCGCTGGATACAGTGTATAGTCAAAGATAGGGCACAAATTCAGATCTTACCAAATTTATTACAGAGCAGTAACGCCGTAAGTAAGTCCGATAGCAACAGTTAAATCAAAACGAGATCACCCAAGCAGTGGCTCGATGGTCACTGTCATCATGGTATAAAAACAAACAGTAAGCAGGCAATCATACAATACAAAGGAGATCAACCAGCGAGACAGAGAAACATTAACGAATAGATTGACGTTTTACCTGCGATATTTAGGAACAATCGTAACATATCAAACTTCAACGTCATCGTTAGATCGAACGCCTCCCACCCGACTCCCACTTTCTCATCTCTGTTTCTCCAACCGGCCTCTACTTCCTCCTCTGATTTCTTTTGGCGTACTTGTTACAGAAGAGAAGGAAATATTTTTAGTAGCTAATCTCAGCACATGAGAGTCAAAACGAACTAACATAAATAAGGAAGAAGCATAGTGAGCAAATAGAAGAGGAATGAGATATGCAGGAATTGTATCGCGTCAAAAGGCATTACACCAAAATATGAAGTAAACAGAGGTTATTTGACAGATGTGCTAAAAAGGAAATGAAATACAGGAAAGATGAGTTATGCAACAACATCTAAGTGGCAGCAAAGAAATGATGATAGAGCGTGCGGCAAAGAAAATGAAATGAAATAAATGGGATAGAAGCAAAACGTGGGACAGAGAATGTGGAAGGTGAGAGTGTGCGACAGTGAGGGAGAGTGAGTTAGTGAGAGAGAGAGAGTAAAGGAAGTGGTTTTGTTAGGGATAATGAGTGATGATGATAGAGGATGAGGTGGCAGCGCATTTATGGGGAGAGTATAGCCGTAGAATTTTGTGAAGAGAGAGAAAGAGTGAAAGGTGATAGGGAGGGAGAGAAAAGATGACAGAGGAGAGAGAGTGCATGTAAGGAAATTTAATGAGGGAAGAGAGTGTGTCAGTGAGGGAGAGTATGCGTGGGAAAAGAAAAGGGAAGAAAGAAAGGGAGAGAGAAAAAAAAAGAGAGATGGGACCGGTAATAGATGGGAAGAGAGAGGAAGAGTGAGAGGCTCTGGGATTGGTGCAGAAATTCCGGAGAGAGAGAGAGTGGGGTGAGATTTTCTAGGTAGTTTAATTAGTGAGGAGAGAAAAGGCTGACAGGGGCGCATTTATTTCGGTGAGAGAGAGAGTGATGCATAGGGGAGTGAGGGTGAGGGGTTTGCATTTTTTTTTTGTCATTTCCTTGTGGTTACGCGTGAAGTGGTTAGCTTCCTCACATGTCCATACTTCAAACGGTAACTCGTCGACTCGCTACCAGGTTCTTAGGCATAGCCAATCCGGGGAGGCCGCTGGGTTGGCATGTGGGATCTATTTTGCGACATTTTCCGTGGACTTCCTGTGTGGTTCTGTATTGCGAGACACAGAGATGACCCAATGGGTCAGGTCAAGTTGCAGCAAGGTTTGTGGTTAATATTAACAAGGCTTACTTAGTGTGTTCTACATAATTTAAGGCTGAAAAGGGTGTAGCTAATCGAGTTACAACTTGGTGCTTCGTGAAATGGGTCATATGACTCATTACATGATTTCATAGCTTAATTTTGTTTATTAAGTTTATTGAAATGGGTTTATTTATAGTTAAAGATAGCGATATTTAGCATAAATTCAGTATGTTAATTCTTAATTTCATGATTTATTTATACATACAGCTTCAAGCATTTATATACATTTTATTTTGTTTTCTTTCTCTTAATCATTACTTTAGAACTACTTGTGTATCACGCTAATATATTTTAAATTACCAATTGTTTACTTACTAAAATTTTGACATTATTAATTTGTATCCTAATTAATATTTGTTTTAATTCATAAGTACATCATGTTACTTTGAATTATTTACTCTTTTAAATACGGGGCTTGGTTAAATAAATATTCATTTTTAAGTGTTTCGAGAATTTTGTAAGTTACAATTTAAGAAGTTTTAAATTTTAGGTATTTTTTTATTTCAACTAGATTATAGTTAATATTTTAGTTAATGAAAAATTTTGTGATTAACAAAATAATTATTTACTAATGTAAGTGTCAAAAATGGTGGGTTTTACAAATTTAATTTAGATTTCTATATTTGGATTGAGAAGAATAAGGAAAGAAAGACAGAGAGAGTAAAGGAAGAGTCGTTTGCGAATGGCGAGAGGAGTCAAACGTGACGAAAGCGATGCGCGTTCTTCTATTTTTTTTTTTTTTTTTTTTAATCTGTCTGCGACCACCCGGCCGGTGATTAGTTGCGTTCCCTCACTTATATTGCTAAAATAATTAATTTAATTAATTCATTATTTATGCACGCATACAATTAGTCAACCTAATATATCATCACAATATAAGCCTAAATATCTAATTCCTTTTAGATTAACAGTAAGTAAATGTAACTATGTGTGATAATTTGATGAAAGCCTGAAAGGTGAAGGAAGGAATGCATCAATTGCCATAACTATAAGGTGCAATAAAATGCGAGAGATTAGTAGAAAGATGGGTGCATTGTCAAGTTCTATCTAGTGTAGTGGTAAGATACAAGATTTTCATGGAGGAGGTCTGGGATTCAAGCCTTGGTAGAGGCAGTTTTAAGAGGATTTTTTTCAAGTTTGTTTTCTAATTTCTTTATGGATGTGTATTGTGAGCCTACGAACAATGAATAAAAAAAAAAAAGATGGGTGCATTGAGATTAGATTAAGAATTTGATTGGTGGGCTGTCTCAATTAATTAAGCCTTCTCAAAATCCTGTTTTGGTAGGTCAATACTTTGAAAGCATGAGACAGACTGAGGCAAAGGGAATTAATACATTGGTCATTGTTTGTAGTTAAGTATTTAATATTAGTTTGTCTGGTGCTCTGGTCCCTGGGAATCAGATCTGGTGCTGCGCGAGATGGTGTAGCGCAGTATCTGAATCATTCGATTTTCACTGATTGCATCAAGATTCGTGTCAAAATATAAATGTCTCCTTGATTTTCATCGCTGACAGTCGATCACGAAATTGACGGTCGATCCGCAATGTCCATCGCAGATGTGTTACAGCAGATTCGGGTCCTGGTCCCTGATGTCTTTTCATACATCCGCTACAAATCATTTAACTAATCTTACTGTTCTATCATCATTACTGGTATTCTCTATCAACCGTCTGATCCAAGCAAGGCAGATTTTGTTTCATAAAAGTAGGACAGATTGTTATTATAAAAACAGATTGATGGGATCGAAGCCACTACAATTCACATCTGACGGTTTGTATTAAATTATTCAAAATATAACCAAGGCTGGCCCACATGTCATTAGATCATGCACAATTGCGCATTTTTGTGTTTTTTTTTTTCAATTAAGAGATAAGGCAGTTAGGTAGAGATTAGGCCGTACATAGTCTATTTAGCCGGCCTAGTCTTGATTGTAGGTTGAGGATTAATGCCATTGCTATATAATATATATGTTCACATGATAAGCAATTAGGCATTTAATTTAAGCATAATCAAATCAAAACATCTATGGTTAGAGCCTAGAGTAGATAGATAAACGGTAAACTAAACCCATCATGTTTTTTTATTTTTTATTTTTTATGGAACGCTTCATTTTCTGTTTCCCATTTTTTCGGCCCAAAATGAGGAGCCCAAATACTCTTGAATAATGTTTTCCGTCTTATTTTTGTAGCCCTGAATTCTAAACTACCCGTATATAAATATTCTTTTGCTATGATCATTGTCAGGCATTTGAAAACAGACCGTGTAGGGACGGGTCGGGCGAAATCCGTCCGGATCAACAGATTAGACGGATCACAAGTTGGATGGATCGACGGATTTGTCGGATAAGTTTTCACGGGTAAAATTTTTTTAACCCGGCCGTAATTCATCTAAGACTCATGAGTTAGCAATCCTGCGGGTTCGGGTTGGGTCAGGTTTTTTCCTTTTTTTATTTTTCTCAAATTTTTATTTTTTTTAATGTAATGGGTTACTCCCGGGTTATTTCCAGGTTTTGCACGGGTTTACATGAGTATGTGCGGGTTTGGGAGGATTTGAATGAGTTTGAACGGGTTTGCACAGGTTAATGACGGGATCGGGACCGATCGGGCCATGTTTAACACGATTTTTTTCAATAAAGTTGACTGCTACCCGTCTTTGACCTCCGATTTTTTTTTGGACATGTCCGCACGAATTAGCCCTCGGGTCGGGTCGCGGTCTTGAATTTCCCGGGTCGAGTTGCAGCCTTGGGTTTTTCGGGCCGGGTCGGACCCATCCGAGTTTTGTCGAATTCCTACCATTGTGGTGTGGGTCTACTATTAACTCAAATATATACATCAAAACATCTCAACTAATTAACTGAAAAACTTCATTAAATCCTGCGCTAGGAAATTGTTTAATATAAATGAGGACTTCAAGTTAGGAGTTGAAATTAAGTTAAGAAAATAAATATTCAAACGGCATAAATTAATTATGAGAAAGTGAAAAATAATCAGCAAGCAGAGAATGTACACAGCTGAATATTTACAGCTGAAAAATAACATTTTCATTATTACTAAAAAAGTCACTTCTGCCGATCCATCTAGATCTTTCTAAAGTGTGGAACGATCACAAAAAATAGTAGTTTCATTGACCGTTTTGTTTAATGAACAATTAAGAAATTTTGTTTCGTTAATTGTTTCGTTAAAGAAAACAATCAAAACGGTCGGAACGAATCAAAACTATCAAACTCGTTCCCTTCACTCTTCATCCATCTCCTCTCTAATTCCACTAAAGAAAACTAGGAATCGGTGATGAACGATTCTAATCATACACAGAAATCAAATCATCCATATCCTCTCTCATCACCTTCCTCTTAGCATAGTCATTTTTTCTGAAATAAAAATAATTCTAATAATACATAATCACAAACGAAACTACAAAATAAACGATCATGAAAAAATATATTATCTTTCACCATTTCGTTATTTAACGAAAGAAATTTCTTTGATCATAATCGTTTTATTTGTCACGAAACGAAACGAAAAACGATTAAATGAAAAACGATTAATCATTTTATCTGGTAATATTTGTTGTGTCTAACAATATCTTTATATTTATCGATTTGCAAAACTATTTTGAATTGCTGATGTGGCAATTTAGAAATTCTAACTTTTTAGTTTTAGGAATGGACGATTTAGAAACTAATAAAAAATTAAAATTTTAAAACTGATGTGACAATAATTTAGAAACTTCAAAAGTCTCAGAAATGAAGGTACTCTAAAAGTAAATTTATGTCTTCCAATCGTTCAAAATAAACAATTAATAACCATATCGAAATATGTCGATTCAAATGAAATAATTCTTATTCATAATATAAATAAAAAATACTTATTTGATTCTTGCATTTACGCTACATCAAGTACAAAAAAAAAAATAAAAAAATGAATAAATTTGTAAATTTTTGAAGTTTTGAAGCAAAAAATACGTATATTCAAATGTAGAAACAAATATACATAATTTTGAAGTTTTCAAAAATCTTACATATATAAAGATTGAACTAGGGTTTAAAAAAAATTTGGACGGGTCTACCCGCTCGTGTCCGTGCCCGGATCCGCAGATCCCGGATCCACAGATCTATCACGGGTCGGGTTGGCTCCAAATCCTCCAAACCCGTCTAAACCCGTGCCCGATCCGTGGATCCGTGCAAAAATTAAAAAAATACAAAAAAATTCAGAAAAATTCGAAAAAAATTAAAAAATTGGACGGATCCGACCCGACCCATGCCCGACCCGTCTGGACCCGCCCGGGTTTATCACGGGTCGGGTTGGCGGTTTTGGGTTCGGACCTGTGCATACCCGCCCCGTCGTACCCGTGGACCCGCCGTACCCGTGGATTCGTGGATCCGAATGGGTCAGATCCACGGGTACCCGGCCCGCCCCGTTATTAAAAGCCTAGGTTGAACATGTCCTTGCGGGTTATAAACAGGGTTATAAACAGTGTTTTTTTACTTTATTTTATATTAATTAAACAGTTAATTATAATTTTATTATTGTAATACAGAAGTTTAAAATTAAATTTTTTCGCACGGAGCACGAGCGCGTACGTCCAGTATACATAAAATTTCATCAAATTATACGTGGGATATGAAATTATGAATGGCGGTATGTTGGGTCACGTTTTTCTTTTGTAAATAGTCTGGTTCCTTATCAGTAGGGGTGTAAACGGATCGGGTACGGACGAATAATCGTCTTATCGTATCTTTATCCGTTAATTTTTTGGATACGGATACGAATTCGGATAGTCTCGGATACGGATACAGATACAGATACAGATCAGATATTAATAGAATACCGAATACAGATCGAATATCAGACGAATACAAATACGAAACAAATATTATTCGGATAATAAAAATAATCCTTATTTGATATGTGTTTATCCAAATGCATCAATGAATTATAAAAAAATGTGATACATAAACACAAATTATATATAAAATTAATTAGATTTGTAATCTTCATACTAAATTCAATAAAATATATATAATATGAATTTTTCGGTTATGACCTCGGATACAATCGGATAATATTAAATACGGATATCTTCAATAACTTCGAATATTATTAGATTATAGCTAAACGATCAGATACAGATAGATGAAAGCCAAATTGTATCCTTATCTGTTAAATTTTTTCAGATACGAATACAAATATTTTCGAATACGAATACTAATCAGGTAATTTTTATTATTTTTTGAATACAAACACTCCTACTTATCAGTCAATGAAAGTCTGTCGCCACCAACCAACGTTGCAAATTGTGCCAACTCTGACCTGATGTGGTTTGGTCTGACTGACGAATGACGATGATCGATGGGGTCATGAGGCCATGGGGGTCGTTGGTTTGGTTACTTTGGAATTGGGATCCTTCTCCGTACCTTCCTACCACCTGCCTCACGGATCCGTATCTGCTGCTCTTATTGATCAAGAGCAGGACCCTGCTCTTCTGATCTGAACCGTTCAATTTTGATCGGATCGCTCACAAATGAAAATCAGGAGGCTGTATATTTTATAAGTTTTAGATCTAAAATTTGAACGGTCCAGATCAAAAGAGCAGAGTCCTGCTCTTTATCAATAAGAGCAGCAGATACGATTCCACCTGGCTGACTAGCTGCTGCTCAAAAACTCAGCTACCCCTACCAACCCCACAATATATTTTCAGACCAAACTACCCTCCCTCTCAACGGATAATTACCATATTAACCTCCATAAAGTGGACCATTCTTCAGGGCATTATCGTCATTTTAGTTGTACAAAACGCAACAACTCGGTGCTGTTTGACTCTGCCACATAATTAACTACATACATTATCCCTTCTAGACTGGTTCTGGTTGTCTGGTTCTGCTTCTGGTTTAGATTTTTATCTCCACCTAATTGCTCCGCTGCCTCCTCCTCCCTCACCTCCACCTGCTTTCTCTCCTCTCCTCCAGATTCAATCTCGGCCGTCCGACTAAGAGATAAGAGAGACTGACTAATGGACGCCATTACTGCCCTCCGCGTGCAAACGGGTTCTCGGATCGCCGGAGATAGACCCAGTCGGAATCAACCGAGGGCATTTCTCAGGCTTCGCAATGCTCCGTCGGAAGAGACCCGGATTCAGGCTGTTACTTTGGGAAATCTTCAGACGGGTCCCGCTCGGATTTCAATCCGAGCTAGAACGAGAATCCAGCCCGTAATTACTTGCTGCGCCACCAAATCCTCAGGTAATTATTTATTTTTTTCCGAATTAATTGGGATAATTTCTGTGTTTGAATCAATTGTTATATTTGTTTCATAATAATTGAAACTATCGAAAAGGGTAAGATCAGAAAGTCGGGTCCCTTTTGACTTTTAGCTCGTTAAATCTGGAATTTCTATTAATTAGTTCAAAAAGACACATACAGGATACAGCCCTTTACTAAAATAGAAATATCGAATTAACAACAGGAGGATCCAATGATTTTTTTTCATGATTATGATTAAATTGACCCGAGTGTTATTATTTTTTCACATAGGTGCCGAGACCTTGCAAAGTCACAGAGATGAAGCCCTTATTTTAAAGGTACAACTCAAATCAAATTATTTTGTTATTTGGTTTTACAAATAAATATTTTTTTCCTGAGAAAGTCATCCATCTGATAATTTTATAACGCAATTGCAGAAAAAGTCTGAAGATGTATTGTTACACTTGGATGGCCGCTGTATTTATCTTGTTGGTTAGTTTGTTTTCCTTTATTTTTGGTTTCAAGAAGTGAAAAAGAGCCTTTTAGCCCCCAAAATAGCCATATTTGTTGGATGCCTTATCTTATTCATATTGTTTTTAATTTACACAGGGCTTATGGGCTCTGGTAAAACAACAGTTGGGAAGATCGTAGGAGAGGTTCTGGGTTATTCTGTCTTTGACAGGTTTGTACTGATCAATAGCATATAACAAAGGTTTTTTTCTTTATTTATCAAAGCATAAATGCCTTGAACGTAATGTATCAGGCAAGCACAATATTAATTTGTTTTCTTTCTTATTTTGCAGTGACAAATTGGCCGAACAAACAGCAGGTGTGTCGTCTGTTGCTGAGATCTTTCAAGTTCATGGGGAGGCGTTCTTTCGAGATATCGAGGTATCCCTTGTTTTAATAAACAGCTTCCTGGTAATAATATATTTCCATGGAAAGGGAAGTTACCTAATTTGTGGTTTTTGCCTACATTTATTTTGTTTAGAGTCAAGTGTTGAAAGAATTATCCACAATGAAGCGATTAGTTGTTGCAACTGGAGGGGGTGCCGTGGTCCGGCCCATCAACTGGTATTTACTCTGTAAATTTGTAGTTACGTATTATTGAAAGATCTTTGCTGGAGATATCTCTCAAATTGGTTAATTCTCAGGAGATACATGAAAGAGGGGATTTCAGTGTGGTTGGATGTCCCATTGGAAGCTCTGGCCAGAAGAATTGCGGCAGTTGGTACTGCTTCTAGGCCACTTTTGGATCAAGAATCAGGCGACCCTTATACCAAGGTATCATATTTATTTTGAATAACAGTAGTACTGCAAGTACGGTTGGTGTGTCGGTGTTTTGCCATAGCACTCATGTTCGAACTGCACGTGTAGTGACAATTCCTGTTCCTATTGGTGTTTAAATAAACAGTACCAACTTACTATCTTTCTAGAACTGCAGTTATTCGCTGGTATAACAGATTGCTCTGCACTGTACCAGTTAGGTTCAGAATGGTAGTTGTTGATCAGTAACTAACAAAAAACTATTTTCAGGCCTTTTCAAAACTCTCTGCACTTATTGAACAGAGATATGATGCCTATGCAAATGCTGACATTAGATTATCGCTAGAAGGTATGTATACTGCTGATTTTGCAAAAACTCTGTTAAGATGTATATCTTATTTCTGTAAATCTGAGTTTGTTCAATAACTACAGAGATGGCAGCTAAAAAGGGCCATGAAGATGTTTCTACACTAACACCTAAAGATATTGCTTTAGAGGTACTTATGTCTTAAATTGGCTATTTTGATGTAAATATATCAGCTTCTATCTAGTTGTCCAGTGCATTTCTAATTTTTTTTTTTATTCCGTCCTGATTTTTCAGGCACTAGATGGGATCCGGGGATTGATCTGCTAATAGAGATTCTGGCATTAGTTCAAGTCGTTTTTCCATTGTTTAATTTAAGGCTTCGGTCAATATGTTCTTTTTTCTTGTAAATTGCATCAGAAATGAAACATGAAAATATATGAGAAGTTTTGAATAAACTAATTTACAGCGATTTTATTGAAAAAAAAAAACATCACTCTGGAGGAGTTAACTTGTACATCTGTGTGTATATATATATATATATATATATATATATATAGAGTGAGGCTAAGGTGTTCAGCAAAGCACCAAACGCACTGTACTTCGCCTTCATATCTTCAATTTAAAGTCCAAACGATCGATCTAAATTGTTTTACTTGATCTTCATATTAAAATCTTTCTTGGAGATAGAATTTTACATTTTTTGAATTTCTTTATTATTTTTTAGAGAGGTATTTAAAAATAACAAAAAAACTATAAAAATAACGAAATTTTATTTCCTACAAAATGTTGACATGAAAAATTTATCGAGCAATTTAAATATCAATTTATTAAGCAAATGCATAATCGCAGACATATTACAAATACTTTAACTCATTTTTTTTTACAAAAATATAAATTGCATCTAACATTTAAAAGAAAATAAGTATCTAAAAGTAAGATGCATATACAGATATACTGAACCAAAATCAAGCTGCACTGTGCAAAGCATAGTTTCTTCCACTGACTCATCTTGCATTCTCCTCCGTTTAGAGCATCTCCATTAGTAATTGCTTAGCAATTGCTTATGCTTATGTGTCAATTGTTTTGTAATTGTTGGGTTGTATGACTATTGCTTATTAAGCAATTATGAAAAAGAATTGCTTATTTAGCAATTATGGCTATTCTTTTTTTGAAGATGAGTTGGCCAAATGTTTAATTCTTATTGGTCAAGTGTTTAATTCTCAATTGTTTGTTTGATTGTACCAATGTAGAAATAGATTGCTTAATTTCTAAAATTTCTACAATTACTATTTAGCAATTAATTTCAATTGGTCTATTGGAGATGCTCTTAGATCTTGTAACTTATAATTTGTTCAGATTATTAAAATAATCATTGCCAAGTGATCTCTCCTCTTTAATGAAACATCTAACAACATTTAAATTATATAAAATTTGAAACAATTAAGCTATAAATTTAATTTAGAATTGTTAATTTTCTTTTTCTGGAAAACATTCCCTGTTTCACACCCGTCTAAAACCCAAATTTCTGGAAAACGTCAATCTAAGTCTTTTTCAAAAATATTAATTATCTTGAATAATAGAAAAAGTCAATATACGACTTAGTATTGTTTTGTTTCCTCTTCCATAAATTGTTATACAATATTGTTCAGCTTTATTATTCATCTTTGGAAGTTGGAACACCAAGAAAAAAAGGATCCGAATATGCTGTAGCGCAGTAGCGCGCTACAGCAGATGGACGGTCCGGATCGACCGTCAGCGATGGAAATCAGAAAGACTTTTATATTTTGATACGAATCTTGATGCAATCAGTGAAAATCGGACGGTCCCAAATCAAGAAAAAAGGGAAGTTGCTGGAACAAGAAGAACAAAAGTGGGTAAAAAAAGCAGCGCTGAGCAAATAAAGAAACGATCTGAACCATTCATTATAGTACTGTACGATTGGGTCCGAATCTGCTGCTCGTCTTGATCCGACCGTCTAATTTATATATACGGTAGTAATTTGATGCGGAAAAAAATATTATAATATACAAAAGCTTATAAGATAAATTTTGAACCGTTCAAATTATACGAGCAAAACCCTACTCGTTATTAAGACAAGTACCAAACTGTTTCCTGCTGCCAACTGTGTGACATAGACACGGTTCTCTTATTCATAACTCGGACGCCATTTTTATTGAATAAACACAACAATTAATGTTTCTTACCAACAATTTTTTTTATTACTTTTGAACTTTAAACTTATACAAAATATCAATTTAATTCTTAACAATTAAAAGGTTTAATTTGATTATGAGTTTCATCCTTCAACAAGTTTCAAACACATCATTTTAGTTCTTCAATTTATTAATTTATACCGAATTTATCCTACGTTTATTTTTCATTGAAAGAAAAAACCAATACTTCATCTATCATGAACTAAATTAACCTAGTGATATCAACAATTAATTTTTTGGTCAGCACCGTTTGTATTTTTAATAAAACTGGTTCATGCAAAATATTATTCTGACAAAAACATTCAAGGTCTAACATTTAATGTTTAATAAAACTTAAATATTTGTTGCAAAACAACTTTAGAATTCTATATATTTTGGTTGAAGTTTCTGTTACTTGTGTTTTCAGAACATTTATTTTCAATGAAATACAACAAATTCAAAAGACAGTTGAAAAATCGGATGAATTTCAGTTAATAATTAATTAGTCACGAAGTATAAATACGATAATGTGACTACAATAAATAAGATTAAGAAACTTCACCAAACCCGATCATTCTCAGTTTCACACCGGTCTAAAAACCCCATTAATATTTAGGAATATGTCAATCTAAGACTTGTTTAAAAATCTTATATATATATATACACACATATTGAATAGAAAGTCAATCTAGCACTTGGTAGTGGAACGGGATCTGGTGCTGCGCGGGACGGTGTAGCGCAGCATCTGAATCATCCGATTTTCACTGATTGCATCAAGATTCGTGCTAAAATATAAAGGCCTTCCTGATTTTCATCTGTGATGGTCCATCGCGAAATTGACGGTCGATCCGGACCGTCCATTTGCTGTAGCGCGCTACAGCAAATCTGAGTCCCTTGATAGTTGGTATCCTTTTGTTTCATCTCTCAAAAGAAGAACAAAATTGACATTTCAAAACAAGAAGAACAAAATTGAGTAGAAAAGGGCAGCCAGCGCAGCAAATCAAGGAACGATCTCAACCATTTATTTATACAGACTTGGTATTCATTTCGGATCTCTTTTTATTTCGTCATTTTCATTAAATAAATCACATCAATGTTCCTTTTCATCCATTTTTTATTTTGAACTTACAATGTAAAAATAAATATTAGTTCTATTCTTAACTCTTAGACAGTATAATTTGATTATCAATTTCATCCTCAAATATTCAAACACATCAGTTTAGTTCTTCTTTATTTATTCATTTATACTAAATTTATCCTACGTAATTTCAAATTCATGGACTTCAATTTTTTTTGTTAATCCTGTTGTAAATGCAGTCATCAAACAATACAAATAATGTGATAGTAAATATAATTATTCATGACCGTAAGTATTAACTAACTTATCAATAGTATTAATATTCATACCATTAGAAATTAATAAACAATAATATTTTTGTATTTTTTCATTAAATTTTCATCATGACATGTATGAGAACGTGGATATTCATTTATTTTCTATCAATAATATAGGTACGACTAATTTGTTATTATAAGCTTGAACGCAATCTTATTTGACAATTTATAAATCATTCAAGGGCTAATCTTTACACAAATTTAGTTTATGTTATGCATATTTTTAAACAATTGTAATCAGTCATGATTAAAGCCATAGCTCATATGATGATGTCTCAAGTCAAGATGAGCATAATAAGATCAAGAGCACAAAGAATGAAGCCGAATGAAGCATTGTCCCACTAAATATTATACCGAGATGACAACTCATTGTAACGCGTCGGCAAGCTTGAGAAAAGTCGACTAAGTACCAAAAGAACTGAGAGATACGTTGCAGTAACAGTTCATGAACTCGCCATAACGAATTGAAAGGCATTGTAACGATTCAGGACTCGTCGTAACGAGTTTGGAGAACTGAAGCTGGAGAAATTCAACTAATTACAAGAAAACCAAAAGAATTCTCAGGAACCCGTTGTAACGGATGTGAACTCGTTATAACGAGATGTGAGTCGTTATAACGAGTCTGGAGACAAAAAAAACATTGTCAATGACACATACATAGAAGGGTATTTCTGAAATACTAGCAACTCATCATAACGAGTCGTGGAATTATTATAATGCTTTACTGAGATTTTTGAGGAAGACATGTGCTGACCTATAAATATAATAGAGGTGAAACCTTACTTTCAAGCTTTCAAGCATTTAAAGAGTTAAGAGATCATCTTCATCAAGCAATATAACCTCAAATTTAGCTGTTGATCTTGTTAAGCAATTGATCTGTATGTGATCTAGCTTAGTATTTTAGTTTGAACCGCGCATGGAGGATCCTTGTGATAGGTCTTTACATAGGCTCTTGTGAGATATTGTAAAGAGTTTTAGCTTGTTGATAAGCTCTTGTAAACACTTATTTGTTATAGTGTATTTGGTCCGAGGGTGCTCAGGGTGGTATCAAAGGGCGTGTTTGGATCACCAAAAATAGCACTAACCATGGATAAGGGTTGCTATCCACACAAAAATGTGATCCAAACATGATTTAGTAAGTTGTGAGTAGTGTTGGTTAGTGCTATTTTGCTAATCCAACAAAATGGTAGGATTAGCAAATTAGCACATGTCATGGTTAGCAAAATTATTATTTTATTACATTGTAATCATCATCTTGATATTATTATTATTTTAATTGTCATTATTTTATTATTATTATTATTGTCATTGTTATTTATTAGTATTATTATAATTGTCATTATTATTATTTCTTTTAATATTATTGTAATTATCATTATTTTATTATTATTATAATTGTCAATATTATTATTTTAATAGTCATTATTTTATTAGTATTATTATAATTGTCATTATTTTATTATTATTATTTTATTAGTATTATTATAATTGTCATTATTATTATTTTTATTATTATTATTATAATTATCATTATTTTATTATTATTATAATTGTCATTAATATTATTTTGTTATTATTATTATTATTATTATTTTATTATTATTATTATTGTCATTATTATTTTATTAGTATTATTATAATTGTCATTATTATTATTGTAATTATCATTATTTTATTATCATTATTTTATTATTATTATTATTATTATTATTATTATTTTAATTGTCATTATTATTTTATTAGTATTATTATAATTGTCATTATTATTTTATTAGTATTATTATAATTGTCATTATTATTATTTTTATTATTATTATTGTAATTATCATTATTTTATTATTATTATAATTGTCATTATTATTATTTTATTTTTATTATGATTATTTTAATTGTCATTATTATTTTATTAGTATTATTATAATTGTCATTATTATTATTATTATTATTGTAATTATCATTATTTTATTATTAATATTATTTTATTATTATTGTTGTAATTATCATTATTTTATTATTTTATTATTATTATTGTAATTATCATTATTTTATTATTATTATCATTTATTATTATTGTATTATTATATATTATAAATTGATATCAATATTTTATTATTTTATTATTATTATTATCGTTAAAAAACTAAAATAATTTATTATTTATTAACTCATTATCACTACTCAAAATGTGCAATCCAAACAACATTTTCACTAATCTAGATAGCACAAAATTAGCACTATTTTTGCACTAACCTAGATAGCAAAAAGTAACCACTATTTCAACCACTAATCTAGATAGTACTATTTTTACACTAATCATGACATGATCCAAACGCACCCAAAGTCTTCTGGAGTAGGCATGCATTACAAAGCTTTGGTCGATCCACATTATATTGTGTGTCAATTTTCTCTTACTCTCTTTGTTAGTCAAATTGCTTAATCTTACTTATTCTTGTGCTTGATTCATTTAAATTACTTAGTACAAATATATTGATTAATTCTTGAATAAAATTATATACGCTCCTGCATTAAACTTTTAACACTTTTAGGCTCCAAATTCTCACAGTTATAAAAAAAAAAGAGTTTAAGAACCAAATTGACAACATAGGGATATATGCTTTGAAGACTAAAATTATATTTAAAAAACTTAAGTATCAAAATGGTAACAAAACAATAATTTAAGGACTAAATTAATTTTTAGAACTTCAATATGAGCTTCTCATAAAACACGATATATACTTGCTGAAGTTCACGGTACTACTAAAAAATATGTAAAAAAAACTCTATTTTCTATGGACAAAAAGTGGCCTAAAAGTTAATAAAATTAATTATGAGTAATTGCATTGTTTTTTTAGGTATAAGTGAATTGTCTACTAAAATATATTAATTAAAATTTACATAAAATAGAAAACATCAATAGTATATATAAACTGAAAAAAAATACGATGAAAATCCAAGTTCTTGCTTGACCATTCAAAAGAATAGAATTCACCATAAAAATAATAAAAGAGAGATTTTATTGGTTCTATAAAGATATAAATTTATATATAATAAAAGACGCCACGGATGATATCATTAATCTTCATAACACTAGAACAAATTGGATTGAGCTACTCTCTACGCAATTAGCTAGCTGACAAATCAATATATTACTTGTACCTTAATTATCCACCAATAAGGTGGAAGAAACAAGACCAGAAAAAAAATATATAAAAAATAAATCGACACTTTTTTGACCTCTATTGTCATACTTTAATAACATTAAACTTTGACCTTTGTTTTATCATTCTTTCACAAACGCAAAACATTTGACTTTTTCCAGAGGAAAAGGTGGCTGAGATACTTTCTATATTTTTTTTTGAGATACTTTCTATATTAGGAATTAATATTTCTCACGTAACACGAGTCACTGCACCGCGTTATTATTGAAAGAAACGTGAGAGAATAAGTAAGAGAGAAATTCAGACTGCATCTGCATGCATGGAAGTGGTCGTTTATTTGCATTTCATGCATATATGCATGGTCTCTCTTATAAATACACCAGCATATGCACTCTCCGATCCATACAAATTAAATTAAAATCTCTACAGATCATCAGCAAAATACTAAAAACCAAATAATTATATAGTTTAGTTTTGCATCACTATACTTTTGTCATCTGCAACAATTGCATTGATTAATTTCCTGATTTTAGTGGTGAGAAATTATTAAGAAATGGGATTAGGTAGTAGTATTTACCTGCTCAGGTTTATGTGCATTTTTATGTTATGTGGTTTCTTTGCTCCTACTGCCTTGGCCAAGATCCATCACCGCACCTTCATTGTAAGTACACTTTTTTGTTTAATTTTAAACTCAACTTCTGTGTTTAGGCCATTTTTTTTTATCATTTGCATTTATTTTAGGTTATGGAAAGCAAATTAGAAGTTATACAAATACAAGCATGCATGCATGCCTACTCCTAGTTAAACCCATTAATTAATTAATTAATCGTCATTTATATATATGCAGATACAAGAAACTCCATGCACCCGGCTCTGCAAAACCAAGAACATCCTTACTGTCAATGGCCAGTACCCGGGCCCCACGATCTATGCTCGCAAGAACGATACTGTTCTCGTCAAGGTCATCAACCAAGGAAACAAGAACATCACCCTCCACTGGTATGTATACATTCATCATGTATACATATGCACGAACCAACAAATAATATGAAATTTAAATTTATAGAAATTAACATATATAAAGAATAATATCACTGGTTGCATGTACATTAATTTTTGTGTCAGGCACGGCGTTGATCAGCCAAAGAACCCATGGTCAGATGGGCCGGAGTACATCACCCAGTGCCCAATTCAACCGGGAGGCCACTTCACGCAACGGATCCAGTTCACCGTAGAAGAAGGCACGCTTTGGTGGCACGCACACTCTGATTTCGATCGGGCCACGGTTCACGGTGCAATTGTCATTCACCCGAGGAAGGGAAGCACCTTCCCCTTCCCCAAGCCCGACAAAGAGGTCACACTCATTTTGGGGGAGTGGTGGAATGCTGACGTAACTGATGTGCTAAAGAAGGCATTGGCGACTGGTGGAGATGTCGATCCTTCAGATGCTAACACCATCAACGGCCAGCCCGGTGACTTCCTTCCATGCTCACAGAATGGTATGTCAATATTTTTTTTCTGATAATACCTACAATATAATTTATTAATTAATTAATTAGTTAATTACATAAGAGTATGATGCCCATAGGATGAAACTAAAAGTCTAAAACAACATTAGCCAGAAAAATTATGTATAGAGTAAGGAAAATTTCTTTCTCTTGATTAAAAATTATACAGAACTAGTAGAAAGAGTAAAACAGAGTAGGAACCAGTCAACTCAACTAATAAGAAATATATCTCAAGTGTATCCTCTTTATGCTTCTCAGATACTTTCAAGGTGCAAGTGCAACATGGGAAGACCTACCTGCTTCGTGTGATCAATGCAGCCTTGAGCAACGAATATTTCTTCGCCATCGCCAATCACAAATTAACTGTTGTCGGAACAGACGCTAGTTACACCAAGCCGTACTCAACCGACTATATTATGATCACCCCCGGCCAAACAATGGACCTTCTTTTAAAGGCTGATCAGCTCAAGGATTCCTCATGCCCTTCTCGGTATTACATTGCAACTCGTCCTTACAATGGTAACTTAGGTGTCCCGTTCGACGCAAATGTTGCCTCTGCAATTCTGGAATACACAACTAGCACAAACACTTTCCCAACTGTTCCCCTTCGACCCTATTTACCAGATATCAATGACACAAATGCGGCAACTGCCTTCACGGATGGACTCCGTGCACTGGCAAGCTGGGACCACCCTGTTGTTGTGCCGAAAACAATTGATGAACATATGTATATATCAATAGCCGTGAATCTTGTTCCGTGCTCAGATCCATCTAACTGCGCCATCAATGTCGGTCCAGTACATGGCAAGCTTGCTGCTAGCCTAAATAATGCTAGTTTTCAGAACCCGCCAATTGACGTGCTAGATGCTTACTACTACTCAATTCCTGGTGTCTACACATCGGACTTCCCTAACAAACCGCCGTTTTTCTTTAACTTTACCGAGGACCAGGACGCAATTCCGTCGGAACTTTCCTTTACACAAAAGTCAACAAAAGTGAAGGTTCTAGAGTACAATACAACAGTGGAGATTGTGTTTCAGGGGACCAATATGCTAGGTGGTGAGAACCATCCGATGCATTTGCATGGCCACAGCTTCTATGTCGTTGGCAAAGGATTTGGTGTCTTTGATAAGGAGAAAGATCCTCTGTCTTACAACTTGGTCGATCCACCTTATGAGAACACCATAGGCGTGCCCAAGAACGGGTGGGCTGCAATTCGTTTCCGGGCTGCAAATCCCGGTGTTTGGTTCATGCACTGCCACTTTGAACGCCACACCATTTGGGGAATGGACATGGTCTTCATAACGAAGGACGGAAATGGTACTGATGCTAAAATGTTACCTCGGCCTTACGACATGCCACACTGCTGAAGTACCAAATGGACACACATTTCAAATTCTTTCATGTAATTAGAATAAATTTGCTATTAGCTAGGTCAATTGTTGTTACAGTGAAATTTGATTGATTCAATTTTTTTTTTTTCAAGAAGTGTGCATATAAGTCAGGAGAACTTTTGTATATGTAATTCATTACTCTTTTGTTCTTCTTCAGGAATCGTGTAACTTGCATGTGTATAATCAATAACTTGCGCTGAGTACATAATAAGAATTGTAATAAAACATCCATTGCTTGATATTTTCTTCGCTGTAATTTGATCTTAATTGAACAGTTATTTCAAGATTGAATCTGCCTTCTTTCTTAGCATCTAAATTAATCTAGACTTCGATCCAAATAAATTGTGATGAGTGTTCTGAAAGGCCTTGACAGGAGATACTTATCTTATCCATAGAAAATAGAGAGAGACTAAACAACTGATTTAACCTTCTGAGTGATTAATGGGACAAAATTATCATTTAGAAATCTGAATAGCGTTTAGTTAAGGATTCTTAAAAGAAACTTGAGGAGTGCAATGGAAGGCAGATATATATATTGATCATATTGTAATAGCTTTAGTTAAATTCAAAACTTTTAATATTCTGTTGAATATTAGTTACTTTGCTGCTGGTATTTTGGGGCTGGGATGTCCTAAATCTGTTATATCTCAATGATACGTAAGCCTGGTGTTGTATCAGATTTAGTTTCTTAATGAAATTGGTGGGGATAATCACTTTTTCAAAATAAATAAAAAACAAAAGAATAGATTGTATATGTGTTTTCAGTATCTTTGCTAGAGTACTTGTAATCTTGGATCAATATGAAAAACGTTTAATTTTCCATAAAAAATACACATTTTTTTACGATGAGTTTTAAATTTTAATGGACTTATCCAAACAAATTTTAAAATTAATTCGAATTTGATACATACCATATATAAATAAATAAAAATACTTCTTAATTTTGTGTTTGTACGTAGTTTGAATATTATTTGTCAAATTAATGCATGTAACGGATATATATATATATAACATAAAAGTTGAATGCGGTTATAATCGGGAGCGAATTCAAAGACTATTTAAATCCGGACACAACTAAGAGTTTATAAACTAAATAGAATCACTATAATGTTTATAAACTATCATTAAAAACTAATTTCTCATTCTAAAAGTTGAATGAGGTTGAGATAATGCTCGGTCACAAACCCACTAAAATATCATTAAAAACTAATTTCTCACTTAAAAAAATAATAAAAAATACACTAAATTTCGCGTTTTTTTATATAAAGTCCGGGCACTTGCCGGGCTTGACCATGAATAGATTTGCCACTGATTAGAATCACTATAATGTTTATAAACTGGATTTTTCTATGTTTTTCTTTTCATCATCATCATCACATATATAGAATTGTGCTATGATACTTATATATACATATATACAGTTAGACTATAATACTTGTATAAGCACGAAGCTCTACTGTGTTTATGATCATATCTCGAATTTTCAAATGCAGATAGACGATCCGAACCGTTGAAAATGTTGTCCATACTAAAATCCAATTGGAAGCCAAAATTTTCATTCTTTTTTTTAATTCTTTTTTTTCTATTTTATCGGATGAGTAGAAAACTATTCGGATCGTTCATTTGCATTTGACCGATTTTCTAACCACTCGAAACCAAAATCTGCTCTACAGTTATTTCAAGATTTTCTACACACCTTCAAATTTAACCGATTTTCTACCCACACGATAAAATAGTAAAAAAAATCAAACAATGTATTAGATTTTAGTATAGACAATATTTTCAAAGGTTCGGATCCTTCATTTGTATTTTGAAATTCGATATATGGTCATAAGCACGGTGGAGCTCCGTACTTATATAAGTATCATAGTCTAACTCTATAAACAAATTAGTATCGAATTTTATGCTCACTATATATTTTCTCCTATTAATCAATAGTTTGAATTTGATATATGAAAGATGAAAAACATCATAACAAAATTTACAAGGGGCATCATATATAGCAAAACCATAACTTATAACAACGACCATAGTTTTAACTGAATTTAATTATCTAGTTAGGTACAGCTTTGGTATGTTCAAGTGGAAAAACACGGTACAGCATCTCACTCAGATTTTGTTAAACACTTACATTTTATGAAAATATTTATTGAAAAAAAGGAGGAAATTAAAAAAAAAAATACGAGGTAACTTTAAACGTCCGTTGGGAGGAAGCAATTCTTCTGCCGCGCAGCAGGACGAGCGGTTCAGATTTTCTGAGTTGTAGGCAACGAACGACCCAGATTTGATTCAGAAAATCTGATATTATAAAATTTAGTTCGCACGAATTTCGATGCAAATCAAAAGTTGAAATTTACTGTGCAGCACGCACGGTATTTTTTCTTTTTGCCGCGCGACAGAAGATCTCATTTCCCATTGGGAGGACAAGTATGCCTGTTCAAAAGGTCATAACCGACGGGAAACATTTAACACTGCTATTCTCAAATAATTCATAAAATAAGTTTATTTTAATCAACAATAAACTTCATAATTATCCTATTTCTTTTATTGTAGGCCTCTTGATAATTTTCCTATAAACAACAAAACTATTGCATATATTGCATATATATCATATTGTATGTGTAAAGAAATATTGTATCATTTCAATTTTATTTCAATAATCATGAGCTAACAAAATCAACGACTCAAATCATTAACCGTCTTTCTTGATGGATATTAATCAAAGTTAAAACTTAAACATTTTTTACAAACATGTATTTATAATAATTTAAAATACATCTAATTTTTACATTTCAAAATCTAAACGGGGAACAAGAAATCTAAACGAGGAACAAGTCATGTCCTCAAAGAAATACATCACATTCTATCAAATATTTTTTTTTCAAGTGTACGTCATATTCCATCAAAATTATTAAATAAGCCAATACAAGAATAATCAAGAGGTACGATGTCTTTTTAAAGGCGGTGCAGAGTACCAGATTGGGATTTGGGAAAATTTTCAACTCACTAAGAGAAGTTCAAAAGAAGTGCATAATGCTGTTTATAATCCTTCCTTGATTGCATTTGCTATACTGGTGGCTGATAGATCATGGAATACTCGCATTAGAAACGCCTGATAATTATCTGTCCATACTTCAGTGGAGAGTTTATGTATCACATGGAGCGCTATTTAATGAACTACTGTTCGTAATTCATTGCATCGGATGTAATAAATTCGAGTATGTTCAATAAAAGTTGTCCATCTCCTTGTGGCCATTCAACATTAATAAATAATTACATCAGATATTTATATTTTGATACACTTCAAAAATTTGGCGAGAAGACTCGGGAATTAGCAACCAAGTTATTTTACACTGACCTCAGGAATAAAATAAATAAAAAAGAAACAATATTTTATCAACTAAGCTCCCTACAGAAATATACAAGCACTAGGGTGGTCACAACAATATTACAGGGCACCAACTACTTACAAAGTGCTTTTCACAAAATGCTCTAAAATCCCTCCAAGAATAAAAGGTAAAGCTCAAGAAGAGTAAAGAAACTAACAAAAGAATGCAACCGAATCAAGCAAAATTCCAAGGTATAAATCATGAATATTCAAAGACTGCGAATTAACTGCGAACTAACCCAACTTTCTCCAAAGTCCTTTGGGTGCGGCAAGGCACTTCACTCGTCCAAACAGGAATCCAGCCTTTGAAGGGTTGCCATCCACAAGAGAGTTCTCATAAATGTCCTTGCATTCATGTATCACCTAACCCAAAAAGAAAAGAAAAAATATAGATCCTTAACTAGTTAATGACAGAAACAAAATAAGTTAACAACTATTATTCTCCAAGAAATATAATAATTCCCTTATTTTGTTAAAGATTAAAGAGCAAAGAAGTCATTACCTCTTTTGCTTCTTTTCGTGGTATACCCTCACGAAGAGCTACAAGTTTCTCAACAACCTCAGCCTAAAAGAGAACAAATTATGTCAGCACTGTTGTTCCATAAATCTCCAGAAGTTGAGAAAATGATGCACAAAAAAAATTAGCAAAAGATTGAAAATAAAAGATATATATCATACGGGACAATCAGGGTGGTGCTCAAGAATATTTGTGTAAACAAGAGTGAAGCTGTCCAGGCTCTCAGCTGACGCCAGCTCCCTCAGATCTTCCAATATCCTCACTCTATTTTCTACTTTCTGTAATTAGAATAATTCAGGAGGAAAAAAGGAAAGAAAACCAAATAAAATTGTCTGAACCCAAACTAAAATAATATTAGAGAAAATAAGGTTTCAATTGAGAGTACTAACCGTCACATTTATATACTCTCTAAAGAAATCCATAAGCACTTCTTCATCCAACCTCATTCGCTCAATTGTATCCTCTCTGATGTAGTTTTTCTGCAAATATGAGAGCTCGGCATTGAATTTTACTTCATGTACAATAAAAGAAAAAACAACAACTGTATTGTGCTTAATAAAATAGCACTTGTTGTAACTAGAACTAGAGTTGATCTCACCTGAGTAAGGAGGTGTTCTACATAACAAACAATTGTTTCCTCGAGACAAGCTTCCACAAACCTTCTGAATGACCTCTCCTCGATATAGCTGAAGTGAAGTCAATAACTAAAAATCACTCTATCCTCTATATAGCTCAAGTGAAATTATTAACAAATAACCAAGAGAAGTTGGAAAACAAATAATATACTTACAAGTATTGTATGTGATTTAAAACATTGAAAAGAAATCTATGCCAATTACATATTTCTTGAATTGTGTAGATTGGCAAGCTCAAAACATAGTGAAAATGACCAACTTTTGGAAAGGATGACTTACACTTTCACATCTCCAAAATAATCCACAAATGTAGCAACAAGATATTCAGTAACCATACCCTCGTGCCATTCTGGAAGGACAAATGAATGTAAAAAATAAGACCGGGATTGTATCAATAATTTCGTAACAATATTCTATGATGCATATATACTGTAACTATAGTACCATATCTTTACCATTTCCAATGTAAATCAGCATGCATCGTGCACATATATGTCACTCTGGCATCAAGATACATAAATCTAGTGTATGGATGCATGCATCCACATCTGTCGCACAAGACCAAACAAAGTGGTCTCATTTATTACCACAGGATGCACTCTCTAACTAACCCTACCTCGCTTAAAAATGACATGGGGCAAGCATTCTTGTCTTTTTTTCTTACAGATGCAAGGTAGGACCAAAATTAGACAGAAATTTTTACAAATGTTAGATGTTACTACGTTATAACCCTAGCCAGTCTAAAGATTTTCTTATATCCTCATTTATCTTAATTACTCTGTCATTCCTTTGAATTTTATGATGCACTTTTCAAAGATGGAAGTTCATATGTGCCACAAAAGAATCACAAGTATCATGCAAACCCCGCAAAATGTCAAATAGCACAGATATCCAGCAGAAGAAGTCAAAATATCATATATGACTCAGCAGCACCATTCCAAAGATGAATCTTATCACTGATACCATATTTGTAAAATATGTATCCATGCAACATAGATGTATTCAAAGAAGAGAAGTCCAATAGTATGTCACTGGTGACTTTTAACTACACACCCTCAATTGGGTATAAGAGATGCAGAGAAACAGAAGAAAAGTAAACAGTGGTTTATTTGTAAGGATTGGAGGGGACGGTACCCTTTTGGTAAAGTTTGGAAATGAGTTCCTGCACACCAGGGTCCTCAAAGATAAGTGTGACAGTTTGAATAACTGCCTCCTGCGGTAACATTGAAATAAATTTAAAAGTTTGATAAAATTCAGTATTCCTCAAGTCAGCTGCTTTCTGGCAAGTATAAGATATCCTGTAGATATATATACTAAAAGGGCAAAATTTCACGTATATCCTTCAAAAGCTTCTAAATTACGTATTTCTCCCTCTAAATTTAGATATTATGTATTTCCCCTTCGAAATCTAAAGAACTCACAAATTTACCCATTTTATTGTTTTTCATGTTAAAACTCATTTAAATGTGTAAAATACCCATACCCTTCATTAAAAACATTAAAAAAGGTAGTTTGTTTAACGAAAAATGTCGGTCTTATATTTGATCGGTTTCCTAAGGCAAATTAGTCATTTTGTACTACTGACGTATAGTTGATGACATGTAAGTATATTGTTGTGTATGTATCAAAAGTAGATAAATGGACCGTTTGCTTTTGAAAATCGATCAAATATCATATCGATATCTATATTAAACAAGCAACATTTATTTACACTATTAATTAAGGATAAAAGATGTATATTTTAATGTCACCGGATATACATTAGGTACAAAGTGACTAATTGCCCTTAGAAACCGATAAAATATAAAATCGATATTCTTCATTAAACAAGCTACATTTTAATGCTTTTAATGAAGGGTAAAATGAGTATTTTACACATTTAAAATGAGTTTTAATATAAAAACAATAAAATGGGTAAATTTATGAGTTTTTTTTATTTTCAAAAAGAATGTTTTATTTAACCACCCAAAAATTTTGAAGTTTTTTAAAAGTATACATGAAATTCCGCCTACTAAAAGAAGTGATTTTGTAGATTCATATTTTAGAGGTCAAACCTTAGCAATCTCAAGAAACCCTTTGCATGTATCCTCGAAGTTAACCTGAAATATTGAAAATTAGTTATAAGATACATTTAGTAAAAAAAAATGTGCATCTTACTAACTATGAAGAAGTGACAAGTTCAATAGAACTGAAGGGGGCAAGGAGAGAGGAAAAAGGGGTTCCATGCAAGAGAAATTGTAAGTGAAATTAAAATGAGATGGAAAAAATGTTCATTGCAATATTTATGGCAAGCATAATTGCTCACAGCCAATAAATAAATAACAAATAGAAAATAAGCAAAGCAACTGAGGAAGAAAAAAACCTGTTCAGCATAGTTTGGTGGGAGAGATTCCATTGTACTATTACTGAGCTCTGTAGAAAGCTCATAACACCGCAGGTTATTGTTTATCTGAACATATCAAACAATCTGAATGTACTAGAAGTAAACAAAAAATAAAAGGTATAAAAAATTATTGTAAAAATATGGAAATGATTACTAACCATAGCACAAAGGGGCTCCAAACCAACATCAGAAGCTGGCTCATCAAGCCTCTTCCTTTCGGCTGTTTGGAATTCAATCATCACCTACAGACGAAAATCCATTATAAATATAGCAGAGGGAGGAAAAAGAAATAAAATATTATTGTATCACCTCCAAAATGTAATTAGAGAGATTCTTGCCTGAATGATTGCTAGTGCAATGCGGTACAACATGACTTCAGTGCTGTTTTCCCTGACAATCTGCACTTGCTCAGTCAAGATCCTGAATACTTCCACAGGAGCAGGTGTATATAGCTTCCCATCTTCAGTCTTCTTTGGTGGCTGAGTTTTATCAGCCTCCAAAATATTCATGTACCATTTCTACACGAGCAACAATCAGTTATTCTATTTTGCTTATATTAAAGGTTACGAATGTCTCTTGTATGTTGAACTCCATGGTTTGAATGAAGGAATGCCTTTTCAGAATTGTATGCACATCAAATTTATATTTCCATTCAATACGGAAATATTATCTTTTTTATCTTTCTTTTATTCTGACTCTCCCATGACCTTTTAGTGTAAGTTTCGTTTGGGGTTCAGAATTAGTAGTGGTTTCTTAAGAAAAGCCTGGTGCATGTAGCTCCCGCTTGCGCGGGGTCAGAGGAAGGGTCAGACCACTTTGAGGTCTTTGTACGCAACCTTTCCCTACATTTCTGCAAAAGGTTGTTCCCACGACTCGAACCCGTGACCTCTGGTCACAAGACGACAGCTTTACCGCTGCGCCAAAAGGCTCCACTTCTAGTAGTTCCTTAAATAAATAAAAAAGAACTAGCACTATAGTATTCTCCCCCAGAATTTATGCTCGGGTAGTTAACTGCTCAAATTTTATAATTCTACAGAAGAATGCAATCCTGGACCACAATAAATACAAACCTTGGTTGTTGCTTGCATTCTCTCAACATATGCATTCATGAGGGGATCCATTGCACCACTCTCAGAACAAACTTGGGCTAATGACTCATCAACACCTAGACCAATAAGGTTTTCTTGATATTCCACTACCCAACCAGTTACCTACAGTGATAAACAACTCCATCAATTTACAAAATTAGCACACTGCTGATTACTTCCACGGTTCCACCTTTTGAGCTTTATCTACCTTCAGAATTTCTATGTTGGTCAAAGCAGTTGCTCTGTCACTAAGCAATCTGAGCATCTGGATAAATCTCTCAGTGTAGAGATTCACCATGAGCTGGAAAATTTCATACCTGTAGAACGAATCACCAAATTAGCATCTTCAGTTAGTAGAAGGAAAAAATTAACTATAAGAGATGCATTCCATATATGGTTGACCAACAAAAAAAAGAATGGAAAATGATTTCCTACTTCCTAAGGTTTAGGTAAATTTCTTATATTATCTAATGCTCTAGTTTGCAAAAGCACACAACCTGGTAGAGCTTTAATTAAACTACTTCGGTTTGCAGGAAAAGCAAGCATGAAACACCAAAAACATCAAAAGTTATTGAATTTAATCTTTGTAGAGTAGATGTTTAAGTAGGCTGATAGTAAGTTTGAAGAGAATGGACAATGAGGTTTACAAGCCACAACTAATTATTCTTCGTGGAATAAATAGCACAACAGAATTTGAATTATTATTTCACATACCTAGGTGGGAAACAAGGAGCCACATAGTCATATATGTCAGCAAGTTCATCCCCAATCTACATCATCAGGTTGACAATCAAAGAACAAACAATATAAGGCATGGACAGCCAGACAAAAGGTTGATTTTATAGACTATACATACCGCCTTGGCTTCCTCTAAAGCCGCTTTTAAATCCTCAAACACAAACTACATGATAAAAAAGATCCAACAGAGAGGACATAAGAATCATACATCAGTGATAGAGAATGAATTTAGTCAAATGGAACAAATTTCAATCACCTGGCTGAGCAACTTATCAAATCGGGCTTCAACAGATTTTCTGATGCAATCATAACACTTGTCTTTGTAGGCTTTTCCCTTTGTTTTATCTTGGGTCCCAGCTTTGGGTGATGGTGTTGCTCCAGCACCAGTTTTGCTAAATTCACAGCATACATAAAATAAATGTGAGCACCTTGCCTAGAAAAATAGGGTCAACACACCACTGGTCTTTATACTTCTAAAAAACTGCTTCGGTCATGCACTTGAATCATTCCCATTCTCGTGATCTAATGAAACATGCAAAATTCTTCCCTCAACAACAACAACAAAGCCTTTTGTCCCAAAAAAATTGGGGTAGGCTAGAAATGAAGTCCATATTTCATTTCCATAAGATTAGTTGAATTTTTAAGTTGACTCACCAAGCCTATCACAACCCTCCTCCTTTCCGGGCTCGGGACCGGCTATGTAAAACATAGGCGGAGTCATGCAAAGTTCTTCCCTAAATTGGAAAAAGATTTCGAATTGAACCAAATCAATAAAAAAAGTCAATCTTCCACCTGATTTGAGAAAGTTATGTCCCCGTTACATGACACATGGTTACATACTATACACGACCTGGGATCCTGTATTAACTTTGCGTGAAACAAATAGGAAGAAAATATAATTTACTTGGCAGATTTACGTGGATTCGTAATTGTTGCCATGGCACCGCCACCTTCAGCTTCTGCTGCCTCCTCAGCAAGCTGCTCATCTAAGATCTCCTGCATTTCGATTACCCTATAAGAAGAGAGGAAAAGTTCACAGAATTTCCTTAATGCAATGAAAGAGTATTGGCTTAAAAGGTTGAGAAATGAAAGCAGACCCCAAGAAAATAAGAAATCATACCTTAAAGCTCTCACAAGTGTCTGTGGGCTACATGTTGGAGCAGAGAAAATTAGAAAGGTAAGAAACAATGCACGTAAAAAATCTTGAACAAGAAAATATAAATTCCTTCTTTATGAATTAGTGATATTATCAGAGGGAAGCAAATTTACCTCTCTTTAGAGAGCTTATAAAAGTTGAAAATGTGATCCCACAACTTTTTCTCAAATGTCTCCCAAGTTTGGTCGACATCTTCAAAATATTCTCTACAAACAACCAAATGAGATGTTAATGTAATTTTCTAAAAGATCTCAAATACAAGAATTTCTACTTCTTTTACTTTTACAAAAGACCAAGTAGTCAGATATAAATGGAAACAAAAGATATCACACATTGCTATACAATAGGAAACGACAACAGAAGAAATGACACTTCAACAGATGCCATGCAAATTAGAAAAATTAATAAAATATAAGAATCACCTGAGCCGGCCAACCTCTTCCTTATGAGAAGAAGCTGCTGCCAAAGCAAATCTTCTCTTGCCATCCAAGGCTGTTAGCCTCTATATCCAAGCATGGTTATACAAGGATACATGTATTAAAGTCGGAGAAATTTTAAAGATCCTAATCATAAAAAATGAAGAACAAGTAACCTCATAAGTGTGAATCAGTTCCTTATCATCACTTAGAGAATCACGTGCTGCAGCTGCTTCTACAGAAATAGACATCATGCCTCCTATATCCTATTAAGTAAATCAGAGAAAAGAAGTAACTTTACCATAATAGAAGACAAAACATTATCTAAACTTTACCATAATAAGAAAGAAGGCACATCAGACCTTTAGAGTAGTGTTCAAGTTGTTCCTAGCATTGCTAAGAAGCTTTATCTTGTCATGATTCTCGATTAAAGTTTGGCATTCATTGCACAGCCTGTTTCAAAAAATATGAATGTTTTCAAACAACGACAAGAGAAAGAGGGCACAACTGGCTATCAAGCAGTACAAAAAGTTCTACTAAAAATTAACAATTGAGGGCATACTTTTCAATGCCAACAAAATTTTCACGCAGCATATTTATTGTTTTCTGTGACAATGATAAGGCATTTATGCCAGCACGAGCCTGATCAACCTGTATTTAAGATATTATTAAAAATATCAGTTTTAATGGTTATGTGGAAAAAGAATAATCTTTGAAATGCTTACAAGTTAGAAACTATTTGCAAGCAAGACAAAGAAACAGTAACTAAATTATCAACATTTGAAAAAAGAAATGGAATACCTGCTCAGCAACCATGGTACTCAATTGTGCATCATTCGTCTGGAGACCACCAACAAAAAGACATAGTCAACACTCAGGATTATCAAGAAATAGAATCTCACAGTTCATAAATGTGGAAGATATAACCAGAAATTCAAAAGTCTATACTGTTTTACATAATTAGCAGCAAACAACCTTCCTTGTAAAGGAAACATAAAAACTAAAAAGAAAAAGAAAAGAAATGACGTGCTTAAATAAAAAAAACATAATCCAGCAGATAACCTCTATCTCAAATCATCTTACGAACATAATTTTGAGGTAACACAACTATTACCGGCCAAAAACATTAGCAGTTGGTTTATAAATGACGATTACAAGGGCAAACACAGTGTAACCGAACTACAAACAAGGAATGCGACAAGGATTTCAATCTTTCTTAGCTCAGAATTTGGGTTCTCATCCCAAATTTATCTGTCCTTTTAACTAACTTCAAAGTTCAAACACAGAGATGTCCCGATGCAAGGCAGCATCGAGAGATCAGGTGACGCTCCACTTCAGATCCCTAGACCCAAACTAACCAACAGATGAGGATCGCAAAACGAAATTTACAAGGAAATAAGGCGGTATTGAGAAACCTGTTGACGAGAGAGATAATCAGCCTTGACGGATGCAATTGAGGCAAGCAACTCCGGCAACGGCAGCAGCTTCGCCACCTCTCGCACCGCCGCCTCTTTTGCTTCGATGCCCAGATCTTCCATCATTCTCTCCGAATCGCCAATCTGGAGAAAGAACTTGTATTCTATTCTACTAACGGAGAACGAGAAAAGAAAAGAGCGGACACTGGAGAGGCAGGGACCGAACAGTACACAAGTTAAAAAAAAGGATTTTATTTTATTTTCCTTCTCTAATGTATTTCAGGTAGGCGGTGCACGAAATGGGTTTTTAACTGTGTTGTATGGTGCGGGTGCGAGTATCGTATCCGATACGATGCGGGTGCGGGGATACAAGAATTTTAAAAAATCACGAATACGAATGAGAATATATATATAATAAAAAAATAACATTATATGTTTAAATATTTGAAATTTATTAGTATTTAGAAATTTTTAATATTTAAAAAAATAACATTCAGAACTTGAAAGTATTGAATATGTCTAAATGAATTTTCTAATTTTTTATAGTGTTATGGACCCAATTCCCATTAATAAAAGAGCCCAATTCTCATTAAATTTCGACTACCTCCATTCTTTATAGTATTATGGGCCCCACAACTGCATGTACATGTACATATACTTCTAACCCCAATCAAGCATTAGGTGTCGCCATCTGACATCTATAGTTTATAGCTTTGAAAGAGAGATGGATGGAAATGAAATTGGAGAAAATATAATAAAATAACCGAAAGCTGACCACGATTCATGCCGCGCTCATAGAAGTCAAATGAAAATATACTAAAATAATGAATTCGGGAGAATACGCGTCACTCCGTATCGGACGCGAATTTCGTATCTGTGCGAATGGGATACGAATTCGTATGGGTAAGTGGCGAATCCGAGTAACACAGGTTTTTAACCTTGTGTTTCGTTCAACGTAACATTAAATGAAAGAACTTGCGTTCAGTAGGTGAAATTTAACCTATATTTTCAGATTTTCGTCGAGCTAAACGCAACAGACTCATTACGTTTCGTTTAATGTTCGTTTTAAACGTTTTTTATGTCACGCTTATATAAAATTATAAAATCATGCTTTACTTAAATTTAATTATACTAAAATTATATCATGCTTATATAAAAAATTACATTATGCTTATATACAAAAAATATATCATGCTTACATAAAAAAAATTATACTAATTAAATGACGGTTCATCGCATTTCTTTTTGCATTATGAAAAGTTTCAAAAAAATAATAATTAAATACATCGATCTTACCGATGTTAGTAATTAAATACCGATGAGAAGGGATCAAATGCCTTTATTTTTTTGTGTGCCTTCATTTTGCCTCAAAATCTACATCATTCATCAAAAATAATATTTTGGCTTTCAAATATAAATCATTAATTATTTTTTGGTGAATGGCGTAGATTTTGAATCAAAATCAAGGCACATTAATTATAAATGTATAATTACATCATACTAAATAACTGTGTCGATTTATGAATGATATCCGACATCATAGATGTCCAGTAAATAGTCATTGATATGACTACCTCAACTTTTATAATTTAAGTGTATGTGACACATTAAATTATTTTATATAAATGAGAAATAATTATCATTTAAATTATTCATAAGTGTTGTGGTTGATCATTCTAGAGTGAAGTATTGTAATTTGAAAGCTTTGTGAAATTGAAAGAAAGAACACAAGTTCAACCAAACAAAGAAGTTCAAAATAAATAGAAAATTTGTTTTTATTTAGTGAGGACTGTTATCTCTTCAATTGGAAAGTCCATTGAAAGAGATAATAATACGAGAGTGGTCACAAGTGATCTCAAATATAAAAATAATTAGATTTTCATGTGTTTCTCATAGGACTGTTAATGGACGGATTTCAGTTCATGTCCAATTCAGTACGTTGATGAGGAATTGAAGTCCATAACCAAACCAAGTCCATAATTATCTACTAATATTCAGTCCATTTTCCAGTTCATCTTATAATCGAATAATGTTCATTATTTGTCCATGAGCTAACTATATGGACATGACTCTGGACACTACAATGCACTGTCCTCTTTAAATGAAAGCTCTTTCATCACTGTATTGAATAACTTAGGTTTTTTTGTACGAATAACTTAGTTCACTTTGATCTCAGAAATTAGTTCAGTTTACCAGATTACCAGAATGTCTGAAGTTGTACAAATAGTGAGAGGTAAATTTTTGAGAATTGTTGATGTTCAATAGATTCACTTCAAATTGGGAAATTTCAAAGTTTTCTCTGGTTTGAACAAATAGAAATGTAAAACATTTGGTAATTATTGGTATTCTAGCAATTTGGGTCTGAGAATTTGGTAAATGAGCAATTTTTTTTGCTACTTTCCTTTGTCTCATACGATACTCTTTTTTCTATTTTCCTTTTCCTGCCAAAAATTGGCAAATCCTTGTGTTTCAGTTTGTTATCTTTCATCCAGAGATTGTTCTTGTGAAGAGAGGATCTTCAATTTCTCTGACAATGTAAGTGTGCTTTCTGTCTAATAGTGCCGCAATTGAATTTCTCAATAGGAATGAGCAGATCTGGTTGCGAGGTGCTGAAATAAGGTTAGTAAATGATTAGTTGATTGAACATATACACTGTTATAGTTGTGAAATTGTGAATTTGGAATCCACCATGTATGGTGTATAGGAATTAAATATATGTCACTGCTTATCAAATTCACCTTTTATGCATGTAATTTTACTAAGTATTCTAAACAATTAATCACGGTTTCTTTTCCTTATATGGAAGTTAGTTAATTTTTTTTTGGCACATATATTCCAGCACAACCGGTAGGGACAAAATATCCTTTGAGATACCAGCACTTTTGACGTACATGAGATTGCATGTAGCGACTGAAGATATGTTGTTTTCCATAGAAGAATAATCATGTTATTGCAAAAATGTCAGCTGCATTTGTGAAAGTTACATTTCTGACAGCAGATTATGGTGTATAATCGATGTATGCATGCCGATTCTTTCCCCGACATGTTATGAATCTATCTATGATTTTTTTTCCATGCAGATTGTTGTCCCATTATCTACATGATGAAAGTAAGAACAGCTAGTAAAGAATAATTTTCTTAGATAATCATGGGAGTTTCACAAGCCTACCAATTTTTCTCAAAGAAGTTTGTGCCATGCTTTCTCTATACTTTTATCCCCCTCGTACTCCTCCATTACTATTTCTTCCCCCTTTTCTATACTATTCACAACGCTCTACAACCACCCGAATCGACTGCCACCACACCCACTCTGGTGCCTCCAACTCAAGGTACATACGTTATCAGCAAAAGATTTGTAGATAAGCCTAAGACTCTTGCTTTTACTAATTGGTTTAGGTACATGCGCTATCAACAAGAGATTTGTAGATAAACCTAAGACTCTTGCTTGTACTAATTGGTTTGATGATCTTGTTAGATATAGTTGAGCTAAACAGGCCAGTTCGGTGCGATTACTCAGAAGGCCAATGGGTCCAAACCACAGCAGGACCACTCTACAATGGCACGAGTTGCGAATTTATCAAGGGGGCTCAAAATTGCATGGTTCATGGTCGACCTGATGCTGGTTTTCTGTATTGGAATTGGCAACCAAAGGACAGTCGATGCACAGTACCAATTTTTGATGCTTCATTGTTTCTTGAAATAATTAAGAACAAGCATTTAGCCTTTGTGGGTGATTCAATGGCTCGAAACCAACTCGAGTCCTTCGTCTGCCTCCTTAGCATCGCCTCTCAGCCGGAGCTGGTATACCAGGACAGTGAAGCAAAGTTCCGACGATGGCTCTTCCATGAGTACAATGCTACGGTGTCAATATTTTGGTCACCATTTTTGGTTAAAGGTTCTGAGACGGTGGAAACAAAGGGAGTTGAGCACAATACTTTGTACCTTGACACATCAAATGAACGGTGGGCATCTGAGTTGGATGAGATCGATATTGTGGTGTTCTCTAATGGATACTGGTTTCTCCACAGGGCAATGTACTATGAAGAAGGAAATCAACTGCTTGGTTGCCATTCTTTGGAACAATTGAACTGCACTAATTTTAGTTTCTTTGAAGCATTTCGAAAGGTGATACACACTGCGCTGAAAGAAGTAACAACTAGATTTTATGAGTCAAACAAGGCTGTGCTGGTTGCTACTTTCACATCGGGTCATTTCGAAGGGGACTGGGACAAGTTTGGTGCTTGCCCAAAGACGGCACCGTACAAAGAAGGGGAGATAGAGATGCCATATTTAGAGAAAGAGATGCGGAATTCGGAGATAGAGGAGGTGGAAATGGCTAAGAAGATGGTGAAAGAGATGGGAGGGAGTTTAAGAGTGGAGGCATTAGACGTGACAAAGCTGGCATTGTTGCGGCCTGACGGACATCCCGGTCCTTATATGTATCCAAACCCATTTGCGAATGGGATAAAGGAAAAAAGTGCAGAATGACTGTGTGCACTGGTGCATGCCGGGGCCAATAGATACTTGGAATGCGATTTTGCTTGAGATTATGAAGAAATGGAAAGAGGAATGAAATGATAATCATGTTGTTTTGCCTTATTCTCTCCCTTTTTCTTTTTTTTCTTTTCTTTTTATGAAATTGAGCTTCCCCAAATTGTAGTTCACAACTATACTTGTTAGGAAGACGGAAAAGATTTTGTTGTTAAGTTTTAAGTAGTATTTGAGCAATTATTAGGCAAATAAATTTGTCTTAATATAAAGATTGTTCTACATTCATGGATAAAATCAACTGGTAATTCTTGATTAGCACTGAAACTTTGGATTAATTTGTAATTCTTAATTGATGCGGATAAAAAGAGAAGGAACCTATAACCACGAGAACATTTTTGAAGTCGTTTCCAGTAATACAGAATTGATAGGATGCTCTCCGATTCAAACTGGTCTAGCTAAATTGATAACTTCAACATATATAATGATTTTCAGTACAACTTTTAAAATATTCTAACTAGTGATAAATCTAAAATAAGTTTATGATATTCATTTCATCAACATGAAAAAAAATTAGAATGAAAGAATGGCCTCGATCGGGATTTGGATTGCACAAGCAGTGCCGTGAAGCACCGTTCTTTAGGGTCTCCTCCAGAGTGCAATTTAGGAGGGGAGGGAAGAGGAGGTTAAGTTAATAAACACATGTTACTTGCTCCAGAGCTTCAAATGGAAGGAAAGAAAATGATTTCGAGGTTAAATCTTTTCGTCGAAACAACTAATTTTCTTACCTCCAAATTAGAGGTAACTCTTTCCTTCCCTTCCCTTCCCTTCCCCTTCCTTCCTTCCTCACTTTCGGCCTGGAGCAGACCCTAAATGATTTTCCTCCTTTTTGAAAGCTAGAAAATTAGGCGTTGTCACGTTGACCTTGTCTCACTGCCAGTACCAGCTAAGTTAAAGAAATAATGTAATTACTCGTGTCAAAACTGTTTGTCTGTTTACTTAGTTTCTCCACATTGTTCTACAATTTCCTCGCCATCTGTTTCGTCAATGGAGGAGCGCGGTGATGTGGGATCCATTCTCCCCTTCCTTCCTCTACAACTCCGGGGCTCTTCTTTTGTCTGGCCCCAGGGAGCAGAGGATTCGATTAAGTCTCTGTCATTGGGTCCCACTGTCAGTCACGTCAACTCTGGCGACCAGCTCTTCTCTTTCATTCTCGCGTTGCGCGACACTCTCGGTTTCTCTTCCCAGCCTCCCCTTTCTCCTCAAGCTGCCAATGGATTCTCTCTTTTCTTCGACCAGGTACCTTTTTTGCTTCTTTCGCTTTTCCTTTCCTACTACCGACTCAACTCAACTGCCGGGCTTCTCTTTGCCTAGAAACAAGTCAAAACTTTATGATAAATGTTTCATATTTCCAACTAAAAGATGACAAGCATTAAGAATTGGTTCAAGAACAATCTACTATTAAAAAGAGAGCAAACTTCTTTCCTTCTTCTATATACTTGTTTTTTGCTGAGCAGATGTCGAGGGATGATGCAAAGGTTTGGTTTGAAGAGACTTTGCCCAAATTGGGGGAAATTTTACTGAAGTTCCCTTCTCTCTTGGAATGCCACTATGATAAATCAGATGAAATGTTTGCTGGGGAAGGAAAAGGGCTCAGAATTTTGAGGGAGCAACATCCTGGACTTGTGCTACTGAGCCAGGTATATATTAATATATTATATAGCTCTCCATTATGTTGCTTTCTACTAAAAGTGTAAACCAAGAAGTGTTTAATGGATGGATATATGGTGATGAATTTTATAAGGGAGATGCAAAACTAGAGATGTAGACTAAAAAAGCTTCAATTGCTTATGAATTATCTTTTTCTGCATAAAAGAGAAAGAAACTTTCTTATAATGCAGGCCAGCAGCTCTGGTTACTATATACTTTCTGAAATCAGAACTTTAGAATCAAATATCTATGCTCACTTTTTATGTACTTCCTAATACAGGAACTTATATCAGCTCTTCTTACTTGTTCACTATTATGTCTCTTCCCGACTGATCTTAGATACTCATACCATCTTAGAAATATCAATTTTGATCAACTGTTTGCGTAAGTAGTTCTTTGTCTAAAAGTTTGATCATTTTACACAGCTATACCTGCACAATTCCTATATACATCATTTCATTCAAAAACTTTTGCCATAAATCAACTTGGAATTAATCCTTTCCATCCGGGGCTTTTGGCCATTGTATTTACCTCTCTTGTAGAGAAAAAAAAACGTAAGCTTGTGATTTGCACTGCCTCTACTTACTGGTGCTGTTGTGTAACTTTCCATTGAGTAACAATTGAAGTCCACTTCACCCCACTGCGCATCTCTCTATCTCTCCCTCTCATCCCTGCTATCTTGGTGTGTTTTGTAACACCTAGAAATTAGGAACGAGAAATTGTCTGTTTGTCTTAGATGTGGATTCATGGCCGGTCGAAAAACCCAAAACTTTGTCCTGATGCTGCTAAGAGCATTTGTAGGTGGCTAATTTGACCTCTCCTTTGAAGAAAACTTTGGTTCTAGGTCCACAATTTGCTTGTCCAGTCACACAAATACTACGACCAGAGGTCTAAATGACTCTGACAAGTTACCTGAGCAAGTTCAACTGGTTGATAGACGAGTCATTGTATACTTTTATTTCATTGCCGTATTCCATTGTTGTTCAAAGAAGAGAAAGCCATAATCAAAACTAACTATTTCAAACTTATCTTAGTTTTTGTTCTCTAGTGATCAAACTGATAGTTGAATCCAAACAAAGAATCTGGAGGTCCATTTCATGGAGTTTGATTTCCCAATTTATATTTACATGCTGCAGTTCATTCTACTGCAATCCAACAAGCCCCTTATTTTTGTTATTTTCTCATCTCTTCAGGGGTCTCTCCTTCAAACCGAGGCCGAGCCAAGAGCACAAAGTGAAATGCATTGTTCATTATTTTCAGAGAATATGCAATGAAACACCAACAGCTTATGTTTCATTTGAGCGTAAGGTTTTGCCACTACAACCAAGCTGTGGAAACATATGCTATCCAGTGCCTGATATTTGGAAGAAATCAACTGTCCCTCTATGCACTTTTAAGGTATGCCTTGGAAATTTCAGTTTTAACCAAAAAAATAAATAAATAAATTGAAGCTCAAGACGTTTTTCTAGGCAACTTGGCTTAAGTTTGTAAATCATGTTTGGGGGCTGAGTTCAACCTTGGATTGTAATGTAGAATTCTAACTTCTAGGTATTTTATTCTGGTTTGATGGAAGATGAGACAGACGAAGTTCTTGAAGCTGATTTTGCAAACAAATTCCTGGGTGGAGGTGCACTTAAACAAGGTGCTGTGCAGGTTTCTTCCTCTACTTTAAAAAAAATGTTTTCCTTCTCGCATGTATTGGAATTATTAATAGGGATTTTATTATACACTGCCGTCTTTAAAATAGGAAGAGATCAGGTTCATGATCAGTCCAGAACTAATTGTTGGAATGCTATTCATGCCTTCAATGGAAAAGAATGAGGCTATACAAATTATTGGACCCCAGAGGTTTTCTTATCACAAGGGGTTGGTACTACTTGTTAATCTATTTCATGTGATTATATTTCGATAATTTGTGCTTTGTTTGTTTATACTTTGAATCAGTGGTTAGTTATAGTTGACATGTTAGTTACGAACTTACAACAGGTTATAAATGTTCTTTCCATACTTCAGGTATGGATCAACATTTAAATTTGTAGGTGACTACAGAGATGTAAAACCTTTTGATTCAATCGGAAGAAGAAAGACGAGGATTGTGGCCATTGATGCCTTAAGTAGAATTGGAGTTGCACAATACAAAGTTGAGAATATATTGAGATACCTTGCTTGTTTCTCTAAGTTCACGATAGACAGGTCAACTCTGTGTCAGAATGGAGGTGATAGTTTCACCTCGAATGCCCCAAACTTTAAAGAAATTATTACGGATAATTATTACATATTATAACGCACACAGTGCTTGCTGGGTCTATCCTGTTTGCATGCTCATGACTCTACAGGAAAAACTAATTTGAACCATTGAAGATGCAAATGTTTTCCCTTTTTTATTTCTATGTAATTGTATAATTTCAAATCAAATGTTCAATTCTTAATGCTGTAATGTCTATTTTCTTGCACTCGCTTACAGGGAGGCAAATAAAGCATTTTGTGGATTCATGGACCCTTCAAAATTTCAGCTTTACCTACCTTATTTTCAGGTTATATCATTTAAAAGAAGTTTCACTCTTCTCAATTAGTGTTAGTGTTTGTTTTTTGAAACATAGAAACTCATATTTATGCTTTTGCCATATACATCTAAATAATAGTGGCAAATAGAATCCTTCTTTTACATTGGTTATCAGTAGATGTTCTGGCAATTTGTCTTTAAATTCTAAATGGCACCTCATTTTTTTTGTATGTTTAGTTGGGGTTACTTGTTTGCTTTTTATCCTCACCACTTATTTGGCAGACGAGCTTTTCTTATGTCCTACTGCATAGTTTAAATCATGGTCACTTAAAGTTTGGACTTATTTATGTAAAAGGAGGAAAGGAAAACTGCTGGTTCAAGTAATTCACACTCAACAGAAATGAAATTCCAACTAGAAAAAAGACTTGAAGATGAGAGTTCTAGTGAGGATGTAATAGGAGTTGTCACTGGAAATTGGGGATGCGGAGCATTTGGTGGGGACCCACAAATCAAGAGTATGATACAATGGATTGCAGCGTCTCAGGTGCTGTTATTTCTTTTCTTGGCAATTGTATTTTCACTCTAAACTTGTTCTCCTAACTCTAAAGTGCCATTGCCCGAAAAATTAAAAATTGTCATATTTCAGGCACTTAGGCCATTCTTCCATTACTACACATTTGAAAACCCAGCACTACAGGGGTTGGAACAGGTAATTCTCTCCCTCAATCTTCCTCCACTGCTTCTTTACTATAAAAAGATATAACTAATTCTTCTAATTATGTAAACAGGTGATGCACAAGATGTTGGATGAAGGATGGACGGTTGGTCAATTATGGCAGAAGCTAAGTGACTACTCCAGCATAAGGTTGAATAGCAATAAAAGCCTTAGCCTTTTCGAGTTCATGGCTCCTGCTATGAGAATGCTGCACTAGTTGTATCCAGAAACGAAAAGGGGAAATGTTCTTTTTCTGCCCATGTTATTTGCTAGAAACAATGTATTTTCCATTGGCAAAGTCACAACTCACAAGATGTATCAACGTTTGTTTGTACATCACGTTCTTATTCTTTCAAAGTATGGAATGTTGAATAATAGTTCCATCAGTAATTATTCTTTTGTGTGGATATCATCGGGAATCGTTTCTAGGAGTCTAATATCAATAATTCATTATCAGTGGTTGATTGATTATATTTTATAGAATTTCTTTGGGGAAGCATGGAGATAGATATATTCTTTGGAGCCAGTATGAGAAGAGGCGGAGAAATGAAAGGCGTTGGAGCAGGATCACTGGATCAGAGATAAAAAGTAGCAGACCAAACGAGATGCCCAGCTTCCACCTTGTGCAGGATCAGAATTCAGAACCGGAGGGAAAAAAGAGAAAAAAAGGTCATTGGAGTAAATTCAAGCGGGTGGCATATTATTTTTATATTTCTCTAATTTGTAGGTCTTCAGATGGATGGTATGTGGCAGACTGGCATTTTCTCAAAGCTTATTTCAGTAATGGGGAAAAAAGGGCAGGTTCGCATGACCATGTGGCTATTTTATCAGATGCAGAACAGTGATTGCCGCCCAGACACGTCGGTGTACAACTCTCTAATCACCGTGCATCTTCACTCCCATTACAAAATCAAGGCACCTGTAAAAGCACGTACTTGGCTATTTTGAGAAAATGAAAATCTTAGAGCAATGTCAGCCGAATATAATCACATACAACATTCTCTTAGGAGCCTCTGCACAGGCCAGTGATGTACAACAGGTTGAACTTTTGTTCAAGGAAATGGAGGAGAATACTATCACACCCGATGTTTACACGTATAATGGTCCATGATGCATATGGGAAGAAGGGTATGCTTAGAGAAATGAATCCATATTGGTGCGCATGAAAAGCGATCGTGTCAAGCCTGATGTGATTACCTTCAACACGCTAATTGATGCATATGTGAAGAAGCAAGCTTTCGATAAAATGGAGCAGGTCTTTAAAAGTCTATTGAGGTCGAAGGAATCGCCAACCTAACCGACTTTCCACTGTATGATAACTGATTATGGGAAGGCCCGGCAGAGAGAGAAGGCCGAACTTGTAGTTGAAAAGATGGCTGATTTGGGGTACAAGCCAAGTTATGTCACGCGTGAGTGTCTTATAATGATGTATGGTTATTGTGGTAATGTTTCAAAGGCACAACCGCACAAGGAGTGTTCAACAAAATGTTGGCAAATGGCCAGTGAGAAATTCAAGTTTCTTCACTGAATGCCATGCTCGATGCCTATTGCACGAATGGTTTGCCGTCTGAAGCCTATGAGCTTTTGAATGATGTGGTAAGAAAGGAGTTTGTGGTGCCGATTTTGTCCACTTGTAAGTTGCTTTACAAGGCATCGGAAGCCTATGGTTCAGCCCCAGGTTCTAGTTCAGATTCTTCTCAGGCCGTGCGTAAACCTAGTAGTGTAAAGGATAGTTCCTCTTCTCAGGTGGTGCCAGGATCTAGTAGTGTAAAGGATAGTTCAAGGAGACCTCGACCCAGATTTAACTGGGGTTGTAATAAACATAATGGTGCATGGAGTGTAATATACTGGTGCAGGGAGCATGCGCAAGACCAGAGACAATTAGATAGACCAAGTTTAGCTAGGAATGATGTAAATTGTTGTAACAGAAAGTGATTAGTTAGTTGATACTCTCTTCTATAAATACATAATCTGTACTTGTAAACAAATCAAGGAATAATACAAGAATTCATTCTTTACATCTTTCTTCTCCGTTCTTTCTCTTCTCTCTTTAGGTTGGGGTTAATTAATTAATAAGAGACGAGAGTATGATTGAATCTTTTGCCATCTGAGCAAGCATCTACCATCAGTTCTTTTATAGAGTTGTTTTGCATTATCTCAAGGTCAAGGAGGCGTGTAAAATGGGAGTTCTTCTTGTATGTGTGGAAAGTTATTTTAATTTGTTGACCTACGACTAGGAGTGATCACAATGGGAAATTGATTACGAGAATAAGCAGTTTCCTTTGAATTTATTTAGCAATCAAGTTTTATTATCAATCTTTTCATTATGGCCTGAACTCTCATTTCGATTAGTTAACTGTGTGTGTTACTTTCTGCCGTAAGAAAATTAAAGAGTGCAATGAGAAATTAGATACACTACACGTCTACACTCCACGATAATCCGAGCATTTTAAACAAAATCAGTTCAGTTCTAGGAAAAGTAAAAGCATTGTTTTGTGCCCGATTTTTTTAATATTAGAAATATAATAAATAAATTATAAAAAAAAATTGATGCAAAAGCGCAAAAATAGAATAGGTCGGGATTGCGAATACCGACCTTTTGAGAAAATTCAAAAGATGGGTGTTCACAACGACCAATTGATTTTGATCAACTTTTTTCCGCAAAGCAAGTTGGGGAGCGTTGATTTTTATATTAATAAAAGTATTATTAATTTAGTTCATGAGTTAGATTATATTTAGGTAATTTTTAGTAACAACTTCAACAACGCTCGTCGGTATTGTAATTAAATTTTTTTATCTTCGCAAGTCATCGAGCTGTAGATATTTGAGTCTACTTTCATCGCGTCGAGTCCGATTTGCAATCGGAGAAACAGGGACTCATAATTGATTCTGACGCAAATTCCTGATAAAAAAAATTACTAATTAAGACATAAGTTGAATATAGAGACAAATTTTAGATGCACATTCCTCTGACCGCAAATCAGACTCGACAAGATGGAAGTAGACTCGAATATCTACAGCTTGATGCCTTGCGACGATAAAAAAACTAATTACGATCCCGACGAGCGCAACTGAAGTTGCTACAAAAAATATAAAGTATGGCTAGCATTTTTTTCTACAAACTTCAGCTATGCTCGTCGAGACCGTAATTAAGTTTTTTTTATCGTCGCAAGTCACTGAATTGTAGATATTCGAGTCTATTTCTATCGCGTCGAGTTTGATTTGCGATCAGAGGAATGTGCATATCAAATTTGGCTCCATCTTAAACTTATGTCTTGATTATTAATTTTTACCACGAGTTTGCGTCAGACTCAATTTTGAATCGCTCGTTTCTCCGATCGCAAATCAGACTCGACGCGGTAGAAGTAGACTCAGATATCTACAGCTCGATGACTTGTGACGACAGAAAGAACTTAATTACGGTCCCGACGAGCGTAGCTGAAGTTTGTAGAAAAAATGCTAACCATACTGAATATTTTTTTGTAGCAACTTCAGGTGCGCTCGTCGGGATCGTAATTAGTTTTTTTATCGTCGCAAGGCATCAAGCCGTAGATATTCGAGTCTACTTCCATCTTGTCGATTCCGATTTGCGGTCGGAGGAATGTGCATCTAAAATTTGGCTCAATATTCAACTTATGTCTTAATTAGTAATTTTTTATCATGAGTTTGCGTCGAAATCAATTCTAAGTAGCTCGTTTCTCCGATTGCAAATCGGACTCGACGCGGTGGAAGTAGACTCAAATATCTACAGCTCGATGACTTGCGACGATAAAAAAATTTAATTACGATCCCGACAAGCGCTGTCGAAGTTGTTACTAAAAATTACCTAAATATAATCTAATTCATGAATTAAATTAATAATATTTTTATTAATATAAAAATCTAACTCCTCATTTCATCTATTTAGTTAAGATATCCATTGTTGAAGGCTGTTTGGTTTGGGGAAACCAATTGGTTTGGAGAAAATCAACAAAATCAAAAGGTCCGTGTTCGCAAGCCGGCCTATTCTATTTTTTGCATTGTTTTCCGATTTTTTTTTATATTTATAATTTATTTATTATATTTTAATATTAAAAAAATCGGGTTTTGTGCGTCAGCGTGTGTTATAAAATATGGGCTTGGTGCTTGATAAAACATAAGCTGGAAGTCCATGGGTCCAAAAATGGTTCACAATTTATTTATTTATTTATTATTACAAATTCACGATTTAAACGACGCCTCGCAAGTCGCAAGAACGATTAGTTAGTCCGTACTGACATACGGGCCCCACATATCTGGACACGTTGCGCCGACTCACACAATGTCGCTCGTTCCAGTTCCAGTAGGACCAGTACCAACAACAACAGCCAACACTCCAACAGGCAACAGAAAAGACCTGACATAAATTGTCGTACGGTAACCTTCCTTCTCTTCCATCCTTTCTTCTCCCAAAACCACCGGTGCAAGTGCAATACATCGAACACCTCACGCTCACTCTCACACTCACACTCACACTCGCAAGAAGACCTCACAACTATTCTTCACTAATGGATTCCAAACCGCGCAAGGCCGATCAAGAATCCAATACCTTCCTACTGTCGCATTCCACCGACTCATCCTCCTCTTGGACCTCCGACGACGATGATGCTCCACCATCCCACACCAAATCCTCTTCCTCCGCCGCCGCCGTTTCAAAAGAGAAGTTCGTTTCCTCCTTAATCTCCGACGAAGAGGATGTGCAATCCCTCCTCGAATCACTCCCGCGCGAGCAACTCGTCTCCCTTCTCCTCTCCTCCGCCACTCGCAACGCCAGCGTGCGCCGCAAGATCCGACGACAGGCTGAGGTTAATCCGGCGAACTGCAAGATCACCGTGCGTAACCTCCCATGGAAAACCATATCGCAGGAGCTTCACACTTTCTTCTCCCAATACGGTCAGGTCAAGGATTGTCACGTGGCAGTTGACTGCTCCACAGGCCTGTCCAAGGGTTTTGGATTTGTTAACTTCTTCGATCCTGAGTCTGCTACCCGGGCCCTCCTTTGCCCGGACAAGTGCATCGGGAATCGTGTTGCCACTTGCCTACTGGTCACACCACGTGTCGACACCTACCGCAACTACGAACATGTCAAGAACGTTCGCAGAAAGATCTATGTGGCAAGGGTTGATGCAGAAATTGATGCAGAGAGGTTGCACAAGTTCTTCTCCAAGTATGGAGAGATTGAGGAGGGACCGATTGGTTTCAACAAGTATACAGGCAAGTTCCGGGGGTATGCCATGTTTGTTTATAAGACTGACGAGGGGGCACGCAGAGCTCTAGAGGAACCCATAAAGAACTTTGAAGGTTACTTGTTGCATTGCCAGCCTGGAAATGTTAGCAAGATCAAGTCGGGCTTTAGGCAAGTGAATTGTTGGTTGAATTCGGATGCGGAGCCAGGAAATGGATTCGATTTTAAAGCGCCGCCAGGGTATGAGGCTCAGCAGCGTTCTTAGGTGAAGTATTAGTAGTTGCCGGTTTATCGGTTCAATTGATCAGGTTATGACAGGGTCCCTTATATTTTTGTTAGGAAAACAATAGATAACAGCTTATGCAGAGCTTAACAACACATACATTCTAGTTTGCTCATTAGGTATCTCATTTAGTCTTGTTTTCTAATTTGGGGAAATTTTGTTGCATACATTGTTCGAGGTTAAAGAAAACATTGCAGCACACCTTTGATCGATGCTTCATTTGGTATTGCTGTTTTAGTTGAAACCTTTGAAACCTGTAAGGTTTTAACTTTTAAGATCAACTTGGAAAGAACCATTAATTAGTAATATCTTAGGTACCTTCTACTGAATAGTATTTTCTTTTAAGTAATCATTCTACATGGTAATCCATTTTTGTCCTGTTTAGTCTAATTTGATGGTCCCTAAATAGTTAATTAGAAAGCAGACCTACTCCGAATTAATTCCCTGTCAGTTCTTCTATACTTTTAGCTATTTGCAAATTAAGACTAACCGCTCTTTAACCCCACATCTTTTTAATTGTTACTATGTTGGTAAACTAATTAGCTATGCCTCTCGGTTGTTCATTCCAATCTTTAGACTCTTTGAATGTTATGCTTTTTATGTTCCTAAATGATATGGAAAGTTTTCCAGGGATTATGGTGGAAACAGGTGAAAAACAATAAGAATTTTTGCATTGGCGTTAGCAAATATTAAATAATTAACATCAAATGTGATGTAAAATTTGTATTAATCAATTAATTTTTCATATTTCAAGTATGAATGATCAAACAACAATATAAATGAAAATACCCAACTAAAATTTACAAAGCAAAACATAAAGAATAGATGAAATTGTCCACATGTTTGTATAAATATAGAGCAATTTGAAAGATAGGATGTCATCCGTTAGTTATTACGAAGATTCTGATCTGACCAGTTCAAACAGTCATGGAAAGCCATCTATAGGAAATTGAACTTCGGACTTCTTGACCAATCCATGAAAGTAGAACTGCAACCAAGTTAACTTCCCTCTACCTATATATACACACATTAACAGATATGCATATATCATTCATATCTATCTGATATCTCATACCAGACTCAATATACATCAGAGGAGAAAAAACACAGTAGGCTGCACTTAATAGTATCTATTCTACTTAAGAAGAAATTATTTAATTTGTGCGATGGCAAAGTTCAGTATAAATGAAAAACATCTTGTCAAGCTGTTACTGCTGCTAGTACTGTTGCTGTTCAATATATGATATCTCGATGCCGTGAGGTTACAAGAGGGAAGTTGGCCAAGTATTCTTCTTAGTTCTTCAACTGAAGGTGGGCCCGGGTCAGGCTTGTCTAACTGCACCCGCAACTCTAGCAACACATGAGGTGGTTCTTATAATCTTATTGAATAAGAACAGCACTTAAAGTAATTAGAGATACTTGGAACATAGAAGAGGAGTTAATGAGTAATCAAATGCTGAAATGTATAATTCGTTTGTACAGAATTTTTTTAATTTTTGTTCTTGTAAATTTGTTCATTCTTTGTAAATTATAACGGAAGAAAAAAATATAAAAGATTGTTGGACTTTTGCTTTCTTTTTTAGCTTGATATCTAATATATATATTTTTATGTAGTAGGCAAACTCCAAGTGTTGGATTGTAGCTTGATATCTAATATATCTTTTTTTATGATAAATAAAAGGATATACTAAAATGAAAAGTGAGAATTTGGAAGCAAAGAGTCAAATTTGTCTCACATTTGGGACAATTTTCTTTGTAAACTGCATCCCATATTCGCCATGCAGAAAGACCAGAATACCCAGTGTTATGGGTATAATTGTAGATTCACATATGTCAACTCAGTTGGACAATAACAACAACAAAATCTTTGTCCCAAACAAATAGGGATAGACTAAAAATGAAGCTTATATTGGATTTCATTTCCATAAATTGGCTTTTGTAATTAAAGAACAATTTAGCAAGGTGCATAATACATGATTTGGGTACAGTTTAAAAAAAGTAGTTAAGTTTTTATATAGCAAAATGATATTTCAACATACTGACAAATATAAATAAAAATTTCAACATGATTTGGGTGATCATTTTTGGTACAACTGGGTTTACGAGGGATTGCGGAATTATTTTTTCCTTATCAGTGTCATCTGATTTATTAGAGGAACCGAGGAAGCAACAAATGGGGTTGGGCTTTCTAGCACTTGGGCCGTTCATTATTTTATGGACTTTGTATTAACCCAACTACTATTCCGATGGGCTGTCAATATACGCGTTCAAATTATGTTCAAGTACATGTAGTCTCGTATTACACATGTATGATGTATCACCTTCTTTCTGGACTGCTACAGATTATATGACTGTACGAAACTAATTAAATTGCTATTGTTTTTTCATTTATAGCTTCTTTTCTTATCGCGGAAGCTTCTTATCCTTTTTTTTAAACAAACCCTAGTACTTTCGCAATCAGAAAGTCAAAGCCTGTTCCTTGATCCGCTGTTAATTGTTATTTAGCCTTCCAGAATCAATATTTCGTTTCGTGCTCACCGCTCACCGCTCACGCCACTTTAACACATCACGCATTACGCTTCCAGAATCAAACGAAAGAGATTACTCGTGTGCCAAGTGTACGCCGCTGCGATTGAGAAGGAACCCGAGGTCTCCGTACTATGCAGATCCTATCTGTTGAGTGTTGGCTGCTTTCGGAGCATGCTTTTAATATATACACCTCTCACTGAAAGCAGAGACTTTTGCGTGTGGATGTTTAGAATTGCCTAATAGACTACTAGAACGTGAGCATCTACTTTTATCAGCAATATCCATTGTTTTGTTTCGTACAATTATTAAGCCAATTACATTTCTACTTCATTTTACAAAATGATAGCGTGTCACAACTCACAAGGTGAAGAAAGTATTCTTTAATGTGTATTCTAGTATTTTTATCCTTGTACAAGTAACTGTAGCGTGGATTAGTATCTTCAGTTTCTGTCTCCCGCCGTTCCCGCTTTTGCACCCAGACCCCTTTTTTTTTCCTCTTCTTTTCTTTTCTGCTCTCTCGATTTATATATCGCGTTAGATCCTCTTTCTCTGGCTATTTACTGTCGACTCCGCAATTATTCTCGATTTATATTGTTTCTAAAGAAATCCCAAGTGCGATCACCATCCATTAGCTCCTTACGATGTAAGATTTCTCTGATTTTAAGTATTTATTTCTTTATTTGTTTTTCCCCTTTTGTATAGTATCTAGTAGCTTTGCTACTTGTTGCTGTAGGAATCATTACCGTTTGGTTTTAAGGTTGATTTCACTGTGGTTTCTGGTTTCCCTTCTTTGAGATGCTGCCCGCCACTGTTTGCATTTTGCGTGATTCGGTGGTAATGTTACTCGAATCCTCACTCATTAAAGGAGAAGAGTCGATTTCCTTGGTGCGATTCAAAACTTGGTTCGAATGTGTCCAGTATTTTTAGTAGGTCTGATTCATAAAAAAAAGTACTCAGTTATTGTTTAGGCCAACATTATAAAAAAAAATAACTGATGTTTCTAAAAATAAATATTATCTATATGCTGCTTGAACATGGGGTCTAGTAAAAACTGTTTGTTTGAATTTGGAATGGATAAGTATGTACTGATTAGTACACTAACAATGGGAAACTGTTAAAACTACTGTTACAATTATTCTACATGTGCTTGCAATCACCAAATATACAAAATGACAATTCTCAAGTTTGGAATGTTGCTGATAACTTTTTTGCAAGAATAAGTGCTCAAACAAGTGATTAATTTCCAAAAATATTCTCACTCTCTAATTTTGCTAAGATGGAAATAACACTTTCCTGTATTCTTTGTATTCTGATTTCTTCTTACAGACCTATTAGAAGCAAATCCTGACACCATTTGATTGCAACTTGGACAAAAGTTATGGTGAGCACTGATGACCATGAGGAGAAGAATGCTTCACTTTCAGATATTTCATCTGATAAATCTTGTGTTTCACAAGACAAATATGTAGACAACCTTTCGATCAAAGTTGAAACCCTAGAAACTAACGAATCACGTGATGCTGATGCATCAAAGCACAGTGACGATACTGAAGTTCAAGATGAGGTTCCAGAGGAACAAGTTAAAGACGGTGAGAACTCTGAGGAATACCTTCCTGAAGAGAAGCCCATTGAACCCATTTTCGATGGAACTGAAACCCTAGAATCAGATACACAAGCATCGTCAGTCTGGCCCGACAAAGCAGTTGCCTTGAAAAACTTTGTTAAGGAGAAGGGAACAGTTGCAGTATCAACACTTATTCGCCGTTTATCTGGCAAAAAGGAGGAAGAAGCAGGCTTGCCTCGCTTGGATGAGATAAGTGATGTCGACAAAATGGACATACCAGTACCTGATTGTGAACACAAAGAGGTAAATCCAAAAACTGAAGAAAGGTCTATGTGGAATCCTCTCAGCTTTATTAAGATTGGCCGTGATGTGCAAACTGAACAAATCCACATTGAAAGTCTTGTTGAAGTTCCTGTCATGAAGGGTAGAATTGTAATTTACACTCAATTGGGGTGCCTGGAATGCAAAACCGTCAGGTCGTTCATGCGTGAGAAGAGGCTTAGTTTTGTGGAGATTAACATTGATGTCTTTCCAAGTCGGAAACTGGACCTTGAAAAAAAATACGGAACTCATGCTGTTCCGAAGATTTATTTTAATGATGTATTAATTGGTGGTCTAAAGGAGTTGTCTGATATGGAGGCATCAGGCTTGCTTGACAACAAGATTAATGAAATTATGAATGTTGAACCAGCAACATCTTCTCCCTTGCCACCTTTGCCAGGAGAAGATGACGTGTCAGCCAGTGGCAAGCTTGATGAGCTGGCAGCAATTGTCAGAAAAATGAAAGAGGTCGTTAAGCCCAAAGACAGGTACTACAAGATGAGAAGGTTCACCAATTGCTTTCTTGGATCAGAGGCTGTGGATTTCTTGTCAGAGGATCAGTATTTTGAGCGAGAGGAGGTTTGTTTTCTGTTTTTGTGATTATAATTATTGTTTCTTTCTCCTATATAATTGCTTAAATTATATAATTTATGTTATGTATTGAGTAAAAATTATCTAATTTATGCTTCTCAGTCACTGTTAATATTCTAAAAATGGCAACATGAAAAAAAAGACTATCAGTTATTCTGGAATGCCTTCTTCACTAATGCATGATTTGTCTTAATCATTCCTATTTTCCATGTTAAGGCTGTGGAGTTTGGTAGGAAGCTGGCAGTCAACCATTTTTTTCGTCCTGTTCTGGAGTATGTACATATCTTCTTCCCATCTTAAAATTAGCTTTTTTGAAATCAATCAAGTTCTGGTCAAGTTAATTTTTTTTCTTTCAAAATTGTAGTGAGAACGTATTTGAAGATGGAAACCACTTATACCGCTTTCTGGAGCATGACCCCATTGTCATGTCTCAGTGCTATAACATTCCGAAGGGAACTCTCGATGTCACTCCGAAGCCTATTGTTGAGATTGCCTCAAGATTACGACTTCTATCACAAGCTGTTATTGAGGCCTATGTGTCAGAGGATGGGAGTCATGTTGACTACAGGAGCATCCATGGCTCTGAGGAGTTCAAGAGGTATAAAAATCAGAAAAAAAAATCCAAAATCTTTTGTCGATGGGACTTAACAAGCACTCATGAGCCACTAGTAGTATTTGCATATGGCAGCATTTCTAACATGGACAGTGACTTGGACAGGAAAAGGAATTATAAATATAGACATAATCACCTAATATTATTGTCCTAGTTGGAATTGTTGCATTCTAAATTCCAATTCCTTATTTTGCTCCTAATTATTATTGTCCTAATTACTCTAGGACCCTCAACACTACTTAATTAAAGAGTACTCTCATGTATACGAATGCTTTGTGGAGAATAAATTGAAGGGGGGAATGTGCAGGAAAAAAATATTAGAGAGACAAGAAAATCTGTCATCTGCCTGAAAATTGTTTTGTGAAGATAGCAAGTATTAATAGTGGGTCCTGCTTTTGTGAGCATGCCTATTTCTATTAGCTCTCTGAAGTTGCATTATTTATAGATATGTAAGAATAACTGAGGAGCTGCAGAGAGTGAATTTGGAGGAATTATCCCGGGAGGAGAGTCTGGCGTTCTTCATCAACCTGTACAATATGATGGCTATTCATGCAATACTATCATGGGGCCCACCTACCAAAGCCATGGAGAGGAGAAAATTCTTTGGTGATTTTAAGTATGTTATTGGTGGATTCCCGTATTCCCTATCTGCCATTCACAATGGCATTTTAAGGAGCAACCAGAGGCCGCCTTACAGCCTCACTAAGCCATTTGCGCCAAGAGATAGAAGATCCAAGGTAGTTTTCTATTTTGCTTCATCATTTTGTATTTTCCTATAATCTTATTTGCAAAAGGGAAAAAGTTTCTGTGATCAAATTATCTTTTATTGCATGAGATATTCGTCCCTAAATCATTATTAAATGCAAACTGCTTTTTATTTGTGGAAAGAACAATAATCAACTTGTCCAATTGGAATTTGGTTGTGAACACAGTTAGCGGAAGCACCTTTCAAGTATTACTTCTCCTTTTGAATTAGCAGGCAAATTGTCTTCTATCTATTTCGTTAAAACAACAGAAAAAATTTAATATAAAAACACCTTTAAAAACAGAAAAAAGAAAAAAGAAAAAAGAAAAAGAGAATACCAGTAGAGAAATGCAAGAACAGGGAGAGGGAAAAAGAAAAGACAATCAACAGTTAGTGACCTGATTTGAAGCCTCATTGGAGATAACCCAGTACAAGGAACTGGCTGGCCCGTACTTCCCTAACCCTGTTAACTCTCATCCGCAATGTTGTGGTGAGTGCTGGCTCTGGATAACAATGAAGGCAAAGTGCCTTCTGAAACTGTTTACAACCCTTGAGGAAGGATAGACTAGTTATTTAATAGGAAATTACATGGAATATTTGTCAAGAGTGGAACAGCAGAATGTGTTATGGCCTTGCATCAGAATGTATTTGTTCACTCAAAAATTATAATTTTCATTTTTCATTGGCAGGTCTCGCTCCCATACCCCGAGCCGCTAGTCCACTTTGCTTTGGTAAATGGAACCCGATCAGGTCCTGCACTGAGATGCTACTCACCTGGAAATATTGACAAGGAATTGATGGAGGCTGCACGATATTTCATAAGCAATGGAGGGTTGATTGTTGATGTCACAGCCAAGGTCGCATCGGCTAACAAGATTCTGCATTGGTAAGTTCTATTTTGGAAATGATACTGCTCTGTTCCTATCTTTTGCACATTGGAAATTCATCTCCTACTTTTGTGCTTGCTTCAAAGAACCACACTGTCTGGTAATTGATACATCTTGCTCAAGTATGTGCACTTTTTATCTATTTTAGGTATAGTGTGGATTTTGGAAATAATGAAACCGAGGTGCTAAAGCATGCAGCGAATTATATGGAGCCCGCTAAGTCGGCTGAGCTTATGGACTTACTTGCAAACACTCATCTGAAAGTAAACTATCAGCCTTATGACTGGAGTTTGAACATCTGAATTTTTTCATCAGGAGGTTTTGATCTGATAGACATCTTGTTGATTTTCTTGGTGGGACATTCATATTTGTTTTGAAATTAGCAATTCATCTTGTGTAACAGTAAGTTGCAATAATCTTATCTGAACAGCGCACCTTGTTCTAGAAAAGCTTGATTTAGTTTATATGAAAACTTTTTTTGTAATTCCACTCTTTCATTTATTAAAATTCAAATACATTTTTTGTAAATATCAAAATTAGGCTAATTGTACCCAAAAGTCCAGAATTGAGTCGAAATGAGTTTCTCTAAACATGAAAATGCGTAACTTCTGATTGTGGAAATAAATAGTAAGTGTTTTTAATGTCATAAGAGTTTTTTAGTTTTAAGTATAAATATGAACTACTATTCAAATTTCAATTTTAAGTTTGTTGGTTGAATGGATGCTAGCCTGATATGCACAAAACTAGTGAATTGCAACTTAAGTTCAATATAAACCGATATCATTAGAATAGTTCGCGAAATTGTTCACTTGTAGATATCACAAAAAAGAGGTTAAATCAGGTAGAGATTGCTGATTGACATATTCACAAAGTATTTTGGTGAAGCTCGTCTTTTAATAATTATTATCTTATCATATATAGATTCTTGTTGTAATAATTAAGACAAATGTATCGACTTGAATTTTGTTTTAATAAATCTTAATTTTATAATTCAGGTCTATAAAATAATACACCTAATAACCAATTTCGTGAATGTATTTCTTTTAATTTTTTTATTGATGGCTAGTGATGGCATGTCAGATGCAGTTTCATGTTTATCTCGGATTCCTTGTGCATTACTGTTGCATTTCCTATATTTTGCACGAACTCGTTACTGTGAAATGGGTTCTCTGAAAACCAGATTTAACACTTTAAACTTTGTCAACCCAACCAATCATATCTGTTGCATCACTTGTAGGCTTGTAGCTAGGCAGTAATGAGCAGCCCTTTCTGGCCTTCTTGAACTTCTGTTTGAAATCAGTAAATAGAAAAATTTAAGCACGCTTTCTCGAAAAGCCACCGCCACATTATCATACTACCAGGGTTGAATTCACATCCCCAACGGGTCAGCAGCAGTGGGCCTCCTCCTGCATTCTCACCGCTACTACAACGACGAAACTGTCCGTACAGTGATTTTACTACAATACTAACGAATTTACAGCATAACAGTACTGCCCGCTGACCCTTTCGGAACCCCGCATTATTCCACCGGATACGGATTCACTAGGGTTATAAACCTGCGATCTGCAGCGGCCAGAGGGGTTACACACTCAATAAAACAACTGTTGTTTGTAACTATGAATGACTTTGTTGTTAAACATTTATATTATATACAAGAAATCTGAACTACATTTCTAATTTTTAGCAAAATCAATTTGATGTCACGTAAGAAAGGTTATAAGTTATAACAATAATCATATGAGTTTTAAACAGTACAGATACAATTTTCAAGCTTTATTGGCAATGCAAATTCTGGTACCGTACCAGTAAACAGCACCAAAATGACTGTACCAGTACCCAAAACTAAACTAGTTGTTGTATCGTGAAGCCGAATTCACGTTATTGGGCCAAAGCCCATTGCATTTTTGGTTTGTTTGGGCTGTGCGGTTTGTGACAGCAAAGAACAAAAGTGAAGAGTGCATGTGTGTGATGCGTGGCGCAGCAGACACAGAGAAAGAAAGAAAAGAGAAAGAGAGTAGTGAAGAGCTGTATGCTCTAGGTTTTAGAGTGTGGTTTGATCTTCTTGTTTTTTCTTGTTCTATCTTGTCATCTCTTGTTCTTCTTGTGTGTGTGAGAGTAAAAGAAATCTTGAAAGCTTGATAATTTCTTTGTATTGTAGACAATCTTCATATAGTGAAATTTGCACCGGTCGCTTCCGTAGTTTTTCCCTTTCGGGTTTCCACGTAAAAATCTTGTGTCTCTTATATTTCTGTATTTGAATGTCAATTGGTTCTCAAATTAGTTTCGAATTCTAGCACTGTGTGGTTTCAAGTTTTATGTTCAACACGTGTTCGACGAAATAACTCCTTGTTACTTCCGCTGCCCTCACGCCCCAACAACTGGTATTAGAGCACGTTGGTGTTGAGGATATGAGTTTGGTGCTTAGATTGGTCTATCTTGAGTTTGGTAGTCGGTGGTTTACACGTGTGGTGGTAGAATGGAGAAAGCTATGGAATTTGAGAAGTTGAATGATAGCAATTGGGCAATTTGGAAAATATTGATGGAGGACTACTTGATGGTAAGGGAGCTAGACTTGCCTTTGATTGGCAAGACGGCGCAACCTATGAATATGGAGGATCATGAATGGAATATTCTTGATCGAAAGTGCTTGGCGGCTATAAGGCCGTGTATCTCACCATCAATCTTTTTTTATGTCTATCAATGCAAGACCGCTCATGAGCTTTGGACTACGTTGGAACAATCATATGAGCAACCTTTGGGTGTAAACAAGATGCATGCTATGAAAAGGTTATTTCTCTTGAAGATGAATGATGGTATGTCAATGAAAACGCATGTGAGCGAGTTCAACTCGATTGCGACTCAAGTGAAATCATTGAAGGTAAATCTTGATGAAGAGGTTTTATGCTTACTACTTTTGAGTTCTTTACCTACTAGTTGGGATACTCTTGTGACTACCGTTGCCAACACAATGAGCAATAGCTTCAAGTTGAGTGATGTTGTTGCTTCATTGTTGAATGAGGAAACTAGAAAGGCTACAACCCAATTGGAAGCCGGGTCTAGTGAAGCATTGACGGTTGGTGAAAGAGGAAGGTCGGTTACTAGATACGATTCCTCACATAAGAAGGGTAGTACATCTCATAGTAAGGAAAGATCAAAATCTAGAGGTCGGAAATTTTCTTGTTGGCATTGCAAGAATGAATGACACATGAAGAAAAATTGTCCGCTCTTGAAAGGTAAGCAAAAGGATAAGAAGCATGATGGTGAAGCAAGTATAGTTTTCGATGAGATTGGAGATTCGGTGACGCTAAGTGTGACTTGTCAAGTGAATTCAAACGTTGATGTTTGGGTGTTGGATTCGGGTGTCTCTTTCCACATATGCTCGAATCGTTCTTATTTTGTCAACTACAAGGAAGTGGATGGTGGAAATGTCTATCTTGGTGATAGTCGGCCATGCAAGATTATTGGAGTTGGCGATGTTGAGCTTGAACAAGCTAACAGAAGGCGATGTAAGTTGAGTAACGTGAGGTATGTACCCGAAATCACCAAGAATCTAATCTCGGTGGGTCAACTTGATGATGGAGGACTTGTTGTGACTTTTGGTGAGGGATCATGGAAAGTATCAAAGGGTTGTATGACATTGATGAAGGGACAAAAAGATGGAAGTTTGTACACTCTTCATGGAGCGCCTCACAAGGGTGTTGTTGCTATGGCAAGTGAGCGTGGAGACATGCTAATGTGGCACAACCGGCTTTGTCATCTAAGTGAAAGAGGTATGAAAGTGTTGCAAACTGAAAAATTTATTCCCTCTTTTGATAGTTCATCTCTTGATTTTTGTGTTCATTGTGTAATGGGAAAACAAAAGTGAGTGAATTTTAAGAGAAATGAGTCTCATAGAAAGGTGAAACAATTGGAATTGGTTTATTGTGTGGTCCATTTAATGTCAAATCTCTTGGTGGTGCTTATTATTTTGTTACCTTTTTAGATGACTTTTCTAGAAAGTGTTGGATTTATCCCTTAGCCTCAAAAGATCAAGTCTTTGAAACTTTTAAGAAATTTAAATCTCGTGTTGAAAAAGAGATTGAAAAATCCATTAAATGTTTGCAAACGGATAATGGTGGTGAATTTTGCTCTAATGAATTTGATGATTTTTGTGCGAGAAATGGCATTCGGAGAGTGAAGACGGTTCCATATACACCACAAGAAAATGGAGTCATTGAAAGAATGAACCAGACCATTGTGGAGCGTATTAGGAGCATGTTGTCTCACTCGGGTCTTCCAAAATCTTTTTGGGCCGAAGCGGCCAACACTGCGGTTTACATAATCAACCGATCACCTAGTGTGGCTTTGGACGGTGGCATACCGGAAATCGTATGGAATGGTAAGAAGATCACTTATGACCATTTACGAAATTTTGGGTGTGAAGCTTATGTGAAAATTTCAAATGTCAAGAGAAGTAAGCTTGATGTCAAGTTACGTAGGTGTGCATTTGTTGGTTATGGTGGTGATGATTTGGGTTATAGGGTTTGGGATTCTATTGAAAGGAAGACAATTAGAAGTCGAGATGTTGTGTTTCGTGAAGATGTGATGTTTATTGAAAATCATGAGAAAGAGCAAAATGAAGGCAAACATGTGGAGGAGCATGTTGATGCTAGTGTTGCACCTAAGTTGGTGGTGCATCCTCAAGAAAATGATGATGATCATGAGGATGAGAGTGAGCCGATTGAAACGCATGATGATGAAGGCATTAGCGAAGATGAGCATACGAATACCCCGATACAAGAGTTGAGGAGATCAACTCGAGTTTCTAGGCCTAAACAAAGGTACTCACCTTCTCTATTTTATGCTTTGTTCACGGATGCGGGTGAACCCGAGTCATTTCAAGAAGCTATTGATTGTTTTGAAAAGGCCAAGTGGCTAGAAGCAATGAAGGATGAAATGAGCTCGTTGTATCTAAATGAGACTTGAGATTTGGTAGAACTTCCTAAGGGAAAGAAAGCATTGAAGAATATATGGGTGTTTGTGTTGAAAAATGAGGCCGATGGTTCAAAACGACATAAGACAAAGTTAGTAGTGAAGGACTATGGACAAAGATATGGTGTTGACTTTAATGAGATTTTCTCTCCTGTTGTGAAGCTTAGCTCAATAAGAGTTGTTTTGTTTTTGGTGGCTAATTTAGACTTGGAGCTTGTACAACTTGATATCAAGACGACTTTCTTGCATGGTGACTTGGATGAAGAAATTTACATGTCACAACCGGAAGGTTTTGTTGATGAATCAAATCCTAATCTAGTGTGTAGATTGAAGAAGGGATTGTATGGTTTGAAACAAGCCTCTCGGCAATGGTATAAGAAGTTTGATATTTTCATGCAAGATGAGAGCTACAAGAGAAGTGATTTTGATCATTGTGTCTACATGAAAGTCAATGTTGGTAACACTTTTACTTTGTTATTGCTTTATGTGGATGATATGTTGATAGCAAGCAATGATCATGAGGAGATTGAGTCTCTTAAGCTTGACATGTCTAAGAGGTTTGCTACTAAAGATCTTGGTGAAGCTAGAAAAATATTGGGTATGCAGATTCATCGGGATATGGAGAGAAGGAAGCTTTGGTTAAGTCAAACAGAGTATGTTGACAAGGTCCTTGAAAGATTGGAAATGAGTGATTGCAAACCGGTCACTACACCTTAGCCGGGCATTTTAAATTGTCTAAAAGGGATTCTCCAAAGAATGATGAAGAGAGATCGAAGATGGAAAGTGTTCCATACTTGTCGGTCGTTGGTAGCTTGATGTATGCTATGGTATGCACAAGGCCGGACATTGCATAAGCGGTGGGAGTTGTCTCTCGATATATGTCTAACCCGGGATGGGAGCATTGGCAAGCGGTGAAGTGGATACTTCGATACTTGAAAGGTACACGTAGCTTGCAATTATGTTTTGGAGGATCTAATTTGGCAATTGAAGGGTATGTTGATGCCGATCATGCGGGTTGTGGTGAGACAAGAAAGTCCACAACGGGTTATGTTTTTATTCTTGGCGGTGGAGCCGTTAGTTGGATGTCTCGACTACAAGACATTGTTGCATTGTCATCCACCGAATCAGAGTACGTTGCATTGACCGAAGCACTCAAAGAAATGCTTTGGTTGAAAGGTTTGCTTGAACAATTTGAATTGAAGCAAAGTGAATATGTGGTGCATTGTGATAATCAAAGTGCCATATATCTTGCGAAGAATGCGGCGTATCACTCAAGAACGAAGCACATAGATGTGCGATACCACTTCATTCGTGATGTGCTAGAGCATGGACATTTGATTGTGAAGAAGGTTCACACGAAGGAGAATGTTGCCGATATGTTCACGAAAGTGGTGCTTTCGGACAAGGTAATATTTTGTAGGAGGCGATCCGGATTGGATGAGTAACTCGGATGTTGGAGCGCGGTGCATATTTGTGATATCAAGTGGGAGATTTGTCTTCAAATGGGAGGTTGTTGTATCGTGAAGCCAAATTCACGTTATTGGGCCAAGGCCCATTGCATTTTTCGTTTGTTTGGGCTGTGCGGTTTGTGACAGCAAAGAACAAAAGTGAAGAGTGCATGTGTGCTTATATGAGAGTGCATGTGTGTATGTGATGCGTGGCGCAGCAGACAAGAGAAAGAAAGAAAAGAGAAAGAGAGTAGTGAAGAGCTGTATGCTCTAGGTTTTAGAGTGTGATTTGATCTCCTTGTTTTTTCTTGTTCTCTCTTGTCATCTCTTGTTCTTTTTGTGTGTGTGAGAGTAAAAGAAATCTTGAAAGCTTGATAATCTTCTTGTATTGTAAACAATCTTCATATAGTGAAATTTGCACCGGTTGCTTCTGTGGTTTTTTCCTTTCGAGTTTCCACGTAAAAATATTATCTCTTATATTTCTGTATTTGAATGTCAATTGGTTCTCAAATTAGTTTCGAATTCTAGCACTGTGTGGTTTCAAGTTTTTTGTCCAACACGTGTTCGACGAAATAACTCCTTGTTACTTCCGCTGCCCTCACTCCCCAACACTAATAATCCAAATGCATGTCTCTAAATGCTTTATTACCAACAGAATAGTACCCCAAATGCCTGTAACAGTAGCATATCAATCAACTATGTAGTTTCTTATGACAATTTAATTATACCACTTTTATAATGGAGCAGCAGATATGAATTTTTGACTCATTGATACCTCTACATTCCACCTTTTGTCGTCAGTAAGAGAGACAGATTGGCTTTCATTTGATGGCATTTGCCACTCTCAGCAGGGTGTAAGAAATTAAATGATTGTCTGTGGGCAGTAACAAAACATTTCACCTCCACTCCTCTCCACCACAAGACTTGGCAGAATTACACAGTCAGAGCAAGACTACAAAAATTAGAGTGACATTAAGAACCGAACTGCTTTTATCTGATTCGACCAAATAAATCATATACCCGGCCTAAACCCCACAACATTAAGAAATACCTGCAACAGCAACCTAACCTTTAGTATGACATACTAATATACTATTGATGAAGTGATCCTTGAGTTGACCCTTCAGTAATTTATAACGGGCCTGGAAACATGGACTCGTGATGCATAAGAGTTAAATTCAGGCTTTTGTAGAGAGATGGGCCAAATTGGGCCGAATATCTGCAGTCAATCATTTTCCTTTGCATATACTAAAAATGGTAGGCCGACGTGGCCAGAGAACACATCAAGCGAGAGGCACTGAGGCAGTGAGCAAAGGAGAAACAGACTACATGCAAAACTATAAATGATATTTTGTTAGTTGTAACTTAATGAATAATATTTTTTTACATAATGCGTTTGTTGTCAAATAATGCTGAAATTTTCAATGTAAAAGAAAAGGGTCCATTATAGTTTTTTTTTCTTTCTTTTTTCCGGGCCATTAACCAATATTATACTGTTTCAAAACTGCATGTGTACGGTGTATCATCTGCAACAAATTTACCACAATAATCGAATTGAATTGAACAAGGCTAGTTCATCAGTCGAGGCAAACATGCTCCGAAATACCAACTAACAAAAATACAAAAAAAAGTAAAAGAAAAATGATATAATTGTTGCATTGAGCTATTGACAGATAAAAGAAGCAAAAAGGGAAAAAATAAAAATAGAAATCCAAAAATTACACCAAACCCTCCAATCATAAAATATTTAACAACAGTGTATGAACTGTAAATTAATAACCACACCTAATAACAAACAGAAGCACACAACTCAGCTGGTTTATTAACAGAATCTCATTGAATCTCCTAAACAATGAAATGACCTTCAATAAGAACCAACAAACTTGACCTAAATTGTTTCTTCCAATTCACAGCACGAGTAAATTTCTAGTGGCTATTACTGTTGCTGTGGCTACCATTGCTACCACCGTTGCTGCTACTGTTGGTGTTGCTGCTGCTACTAGATTTCCATGGTTGAATCACTGCAACAACTATGACAACAACAATAAGTAGAAGAATAATTATGGCAATGCACATCCACTTGCGAGAATTCTTTTGCAGACTTTTTGCCTTTTGGAGAGCAACTGTGCCAGATTGAACATGATCTATAGCATTCGAGACCTACACAAAATAGAGATGAATGTGGTATCAACTTTACTGTAACTTCAACCTTTTTGGTGCTTATTTAATTTACAAATTAGTACATGCAATATTCAACCATTTGCAAGTTTCCTTTTTTTGTTAGAAATGATGGTACCCCCTCAAAGCATATCACAAATTACCAATCCAGTCTGATAAAAAAAATTATTTTGATAATATTTGCAATCAACACTCAAATTTTGCCCCCATTTGCAGCGCTGCTCAACAATTTTGAGCATTTGCAGAAATAGCACCCTATCAGGGTAGTCGAGCCAAGTGAGTTACATAACCTTGAGTTCTATTATTAAATAGAATGAATGTCCGGAGCTAGTAAATGCAAATTCTGCAGCAACTAAATCTGCTTTGTTCCATTTCATTTATTCATATATTTACCTATTATTTATATATTTACTTTTTTGTGTGTGCGCACACGCGTCGCATGTGTTGTGGCAGGGTATAAGGGTATTCCAGTTATGGCTTAGTGGTAATACTCGAGAAATGTACCTTCTTTATCATAAGGACCAAAGAAAAAGAAAACTATAATAAGAAATTGGACGAAATTAAACTTCAACAGCTAAATTGCCATCTCCATTATACTGCAATATTGTAATCTTAAAGTAGCCTTTGACACCAAACTTGATAGAACCATCAAAATATTAACTGTTAGATTGACTAACGGGCAAAAGTCAGATGCAAGAAGTGCTGGCATAGGAAAAAGTAACATTAAATCTTAATTGGTAAGCCATAAAGCTGGAGGGCCCAAGGATGGGAGTCCAAGATCCAGGACCTGCTCGGCCCAGAACCTGTTCCCAGTTAGTTGGGCTTTGTCTCAAACAATGACTACAGTAGGTTTAGGCCAGTGTCCGACGGTGCCTTTAGATTTTAAAGAGAAGTATATCATTTTTAGTTTAAAACTTGAAATACAAAAATAAATAATACAATCTAATAACTGTTTAGAACATAAATAGATTAAAGTTAAAAGATCCAGAATTTGTTAAATTAAGGTAACAGAAGTAAATCTTACATGTGATTCAATGTTATCCAGCATGTCTCCTTGTGCTTCAACTAGTACCGCCATATCCATGAATATCTGCATCAAGAAAGTAGTCATACCAACCTTATAATTGTGCAATTACGAAAACAGTAATATAACCGAACCAACAACAACAAAGTCTTTTGTCCCAAACAAGTTGGGGTAGGCTAGAAATGAAGTCCATATTGGATTTCATTTCCATAAGATTGGCTGAATTTTTACGTTGGCTCGCCAAGCCTATCACAACCCTCTTCCTTTCCGGGCTTGGGACCAGCTATGTAGAACATAGGCAGAGTTAGTAATATAACCGAACCAATTACCAATGTAATCAAATTATTTACCAAAGAAGACAAACAAAAAGTTCAAGGTATGAACAAAAGCTTAGTTGATCCGCATTAGCTACTTAGAAAAAAAAATTCATCAACAATGCTAGAGCTTGCCTATGGGCTTCCACTAAAAAAAAAAAAAATGCTAGAGCTTATTGACAAAATCTCAAGAAAGAAGTTGGTCAATCCACAGTACAATTGGACAATGCTACCATTGTGAGGTAAAAAGTTTAATTACCTGCTGAAGTTCTAGAAGCTTCCTCTCCAGTTCTCTTACAGTGTCATGTCTCTCTTGTATTTCAGCAAGGGTATCCATCACCTACATTGAATATTCCAAAGTTGCAAGTAAATATAGTGCACACAATTAGTGAAGACCTTTGATCGTTCTTTATCACAAAAAGAGAGGAAGACCATTTTTCCTTGTCCTTTCAAGGATTTTGTTTATGTTAATGGTCGATTAAGTTAACCAACCTGTCCACGTCCCTGTTCTTGAATAGCTTCTTTAAAAATTTGCTCACTTTTTCCTGTATCAATCAGTCGATCAATTGTCTGCATTAAATCACAACACCATTAGTTTCATTTTCTTTTATTTCACCCAGAGAAACTGGAATCCATTTCATCTTTGCAGAATGAATGTCTACCTCTTCGTCAGCCCGGTTGCCGGTCACTAGAGAATAGAAGGATAAAAATGGACAAACAGAAACACAAAGTTAGGTTTAAAAATATAGATATTAAAGATGAAGATATTTTTTTTAGATCTCATGTCTATTGTAATAGTCTAACTCTAACCTGTGAAAACTCTTCTTTCAACAACTTCTCTGTACTCTTGCTGGATAGTTTCTCTTAAAGCCTGCATTACAAATTTTAATGTACTTAGCAAAGAAAGTAGGGAGCACCTAAAATATACGCCCAAAGAAGTTTTTCCCAATAACCATTAATATTACTCGTCTAAGTTTCGTGTATTCTTAATTTTTGTGGAATTCTAAAGACCAGAGAGAGCTGTTCTGACACGAATGAAATCATTCAGTGTGCTACACAAAAAGAAATTGAAACGAACCTACCTGAAAATCATCCATTCGCTCTTTGAGTTTCTTTTTCAATGCTCTGCAATACGTATTTAAAAGCTCAACTTCAAAACAAATAACATATTTAAAGGAAAGCAGACCAGAAAAATAAGTTTAAATTGGAGAAACAGGAAAAACAGAAGTACATTGTAGTGGCAGTTCTCGAGCGGTCAACACCTGAGCCCTTCCCACACCCCGGCTTCTGTCTACTTGCTAGATTCTGTTTCCATAACATCATGAGAGAGCAATCAGAAAGATGAATAGAACAATGTGAGAACAATGGAGTTTATTGAAATGTTCAGAAGAAATCTAGCAATTTTACTCACATCTTTATCAAGCTCTTCAATCTTAGACTTTGCTAACCTAGCATCTTTACTCACTTCATCTATATCTTTCTCCATCCTATGTTTAATAGCTGCAAGTGAATCATAATGACCATTTTAGCTAAAGGGGGGACAATTTAGTCCTGCAAAAGGTCAAATTATCACCTACTATAACCCTTCAAAAAAAGAAACCTCATGAAAGGCTCCACAAAATATTAGACATATTGTGTCTAACAGAAGGGGAGCCTTGGCACAGTTGTAAAGATGTCGCCTTGTAACCAGGAGGTCATGGGTTCAAGTCGTGGAAACAGCCTCTTGCATAAATGCAAGGAAATGTGCGTACAAAGACCCCAAAGTGGTCTGATCCTTCCCCGGACCCCGCGCAAGCGGGAGCAACGTGCACCGGGTTGCCCTTTTTTATTGTGTCTAACAGCATGAAACATGAGAACTGTTCACTCTTAACATGCCTCCTTCCAGATTTTACAAATTATAATAGATGCCGAAACTAACCTTGTCCCTTCCACTAGCTATCTCCAAGTATATAGGGAAAGGTGACAACTTTGGTTATCTAATGGAATCATTCAAGGTGGTATATATGTATATATGTCACTACATTTTTACACGTGTAAGCACAAGATGAAAATAATCTGGCTTATCTTATTATAATTGTCTTATAATTGTTATAGACATCATGAGACTTCAAGATAAGATTTAGCTTGGATTCAGCCCGAATCTTTTCACTCGGCAAGGAAATTAGATAAGAAGTTAATTGTTCAGTAAACTAACCTTTCATAGCAGCTGCTTTGGTAACAGCTTTTGACTCCTCATTTGCACTCTACATGTATATTATCAGGATTTAGTTAATAACAAATATGTGAAGAACTGGTATGGTTATTTGGTCAGACCAAAGAGAGCCCACTCTACTCTTACATAATCACTCCAGCTCAGAATAGTTACAAAAATCGAATTAAGCTCTTATGAAAAGAAATGGAAAAGAGATAATAAACAAATGACAATGAAAAAAGAAAAGCCGCAAGCATATATTCACTTGAGTTAAATTTGCTCCATCACTCACCAAAATAACCATTATAAATGAGCTTGCTAAGGTATATCAGCAGGTTTAATAAACTTGATAGACAAGTTGAGGTGAGATGCAATTAGCCAAAGGTTACATGCTATATATTTCTTAAGGTCATCATAATCGTTGATCAACAAATCTTGTAGGATGGAGAATCAAATTGTGAGAAATCAATGTTTAAGTAGTTATTTTCAAAAAATAAAGGAAGGGAGAATATTGCACCTGAAGCTTCTTTAAGAGTTTAGTCAGTTTTTCAATCTGCTTTTCTATTTCTTGAACCTGAGGCAAAAACAAAACAATACCATCGATTGATTAAAACCCACAAAACTATACTGTACTAATATCACTGAGCTACTGAAATGAAGTTTTCTTTATGGGAAACTGCAGATATTTATCAATTTTGAAATATCCAATTTTTCTCTGCTGCAACATAAACCCTATACTTTTGAGATATCTGAAAATCAAGCAAAATTCATTGGATGTTGCTTTTGATTGAGTTTGATTTAAACAAAAGAATCAGGGAAATTGACTATGTTTTGCTTGGCAAAGGCTTAATTTTCCGACTTGGTTTTTAGTTGTAATTTCAGAAAATAATGGGTGCCATTTGAAAGTGCAGTACAATAACCCTCAAATGTTGTTATTTTTTAAACATCACCTGCTTAAAGAAACCTTCAAGTCCCAACTCAGCCGAACTTGGGCCTTGCCTCCCCATTTCAATGTCTCCATCATCTCTTGAGCTTTGATCTCGAGGCAGCTCAAACGAATCCTGTGAAAACAAATTTCAGATATTAACATTTCATAGCCTTCTAAATTTCTTTAATTACTTTGGGAAAGTAACAATGTAGTAATGTATTTCACTTATAAGTCCATGCAAATCTAGAAAATCATACACATCCTTCTTAAATATGGAGGATATTCCAACAAAAAACTTCAGTATAGTGCCATGAAATTATAGAATTTTCATTAATACACTGACTAAAATTTGAAAGTCTCATGGATATACTGCCAAGGACAAATAGCTCACATACTCATATTAAAAAGGGAGTCATTCATTCATATTCTATCTTCCCTTTAAAGAAAATTATATACACAAATTAGCCACATTTCCTTGTTTTTGTGTTTAGAACAAGCACTGAAGGAGGGCATTTGGGTTTTCCTTGTTGAATAAAGAAGGAATCATGAATGGACTATCATGGCTTATAGATGACATTCTGTAGGATTATGCATGATATGAATGATAATTTGATGTTTCAAAAGCAACAACTGCACTTTGAAAATTTGCATAAGTATACGTGAAATTGCCTTCAAAAGAAATGAGTAATACTGTGCATAGCCACAAATCAGTTTAAGGACAGCCTTACGTTATCTTTAGTTTTTACAAACATATCACATATACAGAAGTATACAAGTCCTGAATCTAAGGATACACATCTCAAAATATCTATTGATTTTCATGTCAGTACGTATATTAAAAAAAGTAATAATTGATAAAGATCTAGAATAAACTCATAAAGGATAATTGCACGAAATTGAACTAGCAACGAACCCTATATATCCAATAGTCGCAACTACAATATCCATATGCATCATCTGAGCTGCCGAAGAACTCATTTAATGTGGACAGGATAAAACGACCTCCGAGGTCATAAAATCTCCAAGCATATCGTTTCCAATTTAAAATTTGAACTTCAGAACAGTGGATTTCAAGCATCCAAATAATGATTTGAACTAAAAAGAAATTTTAGTTAATACAAAGTGCTTCAAAGAATCTGCCCTTTCCAATGATAGACATTGCCCCCATTTTCACGATTGAAAACCTAGATTCCTTCGAAGCTCAGGAAATATTGCAGAAGAACCCAAACTCAACGAAATTTATATTTACAGATCTAAAGATACCAGGAAAAAAATTACAAAAAAGAAAGTATTCTGAAGTGGACTTACTGTGAGAAGATTGTTCATATTTGCAGTAGCTGCGAAGAGTGAAGATATGATGGGTTCACGTTCACTTGCGATTTTGAGAAGAGAAAAGAGAGATGAGATCTGCGCAGGAGGAGGAGACTGGAGACTGGAGAGGAGGAGAGGAGATCTGAATATCTCAAGGATTCGATCGAGAACTGAGAAAGTGAGAAGGATTCGAGTACTTGTAGCGCCACCACCACCAATACCACCGTCTCGTGTGACTGTATTACAGCCTACAACTATTCTAAATTTCTAATTTTATTCTTTTTTGTTTCAGCGTTATAAGGAGAAAGAAGGGAAATTTGTGTTTTGGTCCTCAGCTTTTCAAAACATAATTAATTCTTAAACTTTCTTTTGTGATAATTTGATTTTTTCTTTCAAAAAGAAAAGAAAATTAGTTCTTTTACTGTTCGAACTTAGTTAGTCCTTCCATTGAAAATTTCCCCTATCTTGCACTTGGTTCTTATCTAAGACGACAAATTAAAGTCCATTAATCAAATAACTTAATCTGTCTCATTATCCAAACGTAGTTTCATTTGAAATAAAAGAGAATCATTATTTTCCAGCTAAATAAATTTGTTGTTTTTTCTAAAAGAAAGTAGGAGATCAAGAAACTAACTTTTTTTATCAAATTTACTTTCCTCAGTTGATGTGAATGAAAATGTAAGGATGAATTTGATTCTTGTGGAAAAGTTAGGTTCAGAACACGAAAGAGAAAACAAGTTTCTGGTTATTCTAAAAGAAGAGTAAATTTGGTATATTTTTAGAATAATTTTGTTATAGTGCTTTGAACATCGTGTCCTTCAATGTTTTTATTACATGTGATAAATAGAGTTCATGGATTTTTAATTGTAGATAGTTTTATTTGTTATATGTGATTGGAGCATTGGAGGGAGCGATGTTGAAGATAAGAGATATTTATTCATTTTAGAAAGATGTTTCATAGATATCGTAGTTGATACCAACCTGGCGAATGTTATAGATTAGTAGTTAGATTAAATGATTTTATGATATATAATTCTAAAAATTCAAATACGTATAAAAAATACTGCATAATAAAGCTATCAAATATGCATTATTAGTTTATTAATCTGCATGCATCATTACATTCGTATCAACAATCATTGCTGATATTACTTGACGACTTATCTTACCTATATAAAAGTTGAACATGCTTAACTACAGTGGTTATGAATAGTGGTTATTCAATTTTTTTTGCAATTTTTTCTGTCATTATTTTTTTTATAGTTTTCCGCGCGAGCGCGTACGTATAGTTTGCATAAGAGTTTAACACTATAAGTGATGTGTACAATACAGTACATGAAATTTTGATTCTTTTAATGGATGGTAAAATTATACCAAAACACGTCCAAAAATGGACAAAAACTTGAGTGCTTAGCAGTGTACTAAAAACATACCCCTAAAATAAAATTAGTCAGTAGATATAATATTTGTTAAATAATGAGTGAACATACGTTAAAGTTAGGTAGAGTGGGACCGTAGAGCTGGAGGCCAACTCAATAATTATGGTCTGTGGTTTTGTTGCTTAATTGAATAATTAGTGATAAAACAAATGCATCATCAAATTGATACAACGGAAACTAAGAAAAAACAATAGTAAACTTGTGCCTATATAGATTCCTGTCTCCAGCTTGTGTCCACAGTAGTGGTTCAAAAAGGGTTCGAAGAAAATAAAATAAGCCTCTGCATTCATTTATGGAGGTACGTACAAATTAAGTGCTTCTCCGTGTGTTGATGGATGTTCTTAATTTGTCAAACCACATAAATTAGTAAGTTCGTACATCATTGAAAATGACCTTTCTTTCATTGGAGATGTTAGTTGATCAATATATAATTGGACGCTGATACTGCGTCCCGTGTTTTGCCCCTCAAGTTCTCCTACTGTCACTGACGCGTCGGACTCACGCTTTAACTTTAGAAGACTCTCCTTTTTGAGAAATCAGAAGCAAATCATGAGGCATCGTAGCTTTTTCCTATATAATTATTACTTCTATACGTCACTTACAACACACCGATCCTTTCTGGAGTAATAATAATAGCCATCATATGAAAGGTTTTTAAAAAAATTAATATTACATATTTACTCACTCAAATTTCATAATTACATATTTATTCATTAAAAACACAAAAGTTTCATTATTATCCATTTTATATAGCCTATTATCTTAAAATCAGCTTTACATAAACAAATTTCCATTATACTCTTGAATTAAAAAAGAAACAAATTTATTTATGTTGTGCATCTAGTGCATTGCAGATAAATATGGAACCATGCAACAATTGTATATGCTTGTGACTTCCTTATTAGTAGCTATTCATCTTATATCAAATTACATAACACTTCTATTGAAATCATAATAACAACTATATGCAACTAGCTATCCAGTCTCAACTATTTCAATTCACCAAGAATAATTTTGTAGTCAACACACAGATGAAGTTTGTCAGTATCAGTCAGTACAAAAAAATAGACCCCAATTTAAATTAGCCTCACTCTCCTCTCAGTATAGAACAATAGCATCCCAACCATAAATCAGCATTCCAGTTTTAACTATTTCAATTAGGGTCCGTTTGGCAAATCAAATAGCGTCAGAATAGTGGAATTAGAATAGTAAAAATAGAATAGTGTGATTTTGGAAGAGTGGTAGAAGAGTAGTATTCTTGACTATTCTGAAGAGAAAAATTTTTGTTTGGCAAATGTCAATTGGAATAGTAAAAATATTGATAGTTATGATAATAATAATGATTATGATATGATATAGTAATGATATCAATAATAAATTAACAATAATAGGCATTATTTATCAGAATAAATAAAAATAATAAAATTGACAATAATAATAATGATGAAATATTATAATACTAATAAAAATAATAATAAATAATAATAAATAATAAATAATAATGAATAAATAATAAATAATAATAAATAAAATAATGATAATAATAATGATGAAATATTATAATACTAATAAAATAATAATAAATAAAAATAATAATAAAATAATATTAATATAATAATAATTATCATAAATAATAATGATGATGAAATATTATAATACTAATAATAAATAATAATAACAATAATAATAAATAACAATAATAGTAAATAATAATAAATAATAAATAATAATAAATGAAATAATAATAATAATGATTAAATATTATAATACTAATAAAATAATAATAATAAATAAGAATAATAATAAAATATATAATAATAATATAACAATAGTTATCATAAATAATAATAAAATAATAATAATGATGAAATATTATAATACTAATAATAAATAATAATAACATAATAATAATAATAATAAGTAATAATGAATAAATTAATAATAATAATAATAATGAAATATTATAATACTAATAAAATAATAATAATAATAAATAAGAAGAAGAATAAAATATATAATAATAATTATCATAAATAATAATAAAATAATAATAATGATGAAATATTATAGTACTAATAATAAATAATAATAACAATAATAATATTAATAATAATAATAATAGTAATGATGAAATATTAAAATACAATAAATTTGATTAATTAGTCATACGGAACAGTATATTCCGCTATTCCATCTATGTGGTGGTATACCGAAATAGTCTATTTTACTACTATTCTGTTATTTTGAAAACACGTTTGGCACTCTCTAATTCCGAAATAGAACTCTATTCTGAAATAGTGAAAGTGCCAAACACACCCTTAGTTCACTCAAATTGTACGTATGAGCACGCGTTCATCTAAATGCATTTTTGAGAACCAAGACTATTTTTTCTATTGAATTTTTTATTAACCGAAAGAAGCCTTCATATTTCAATTTCAATCTATACTTTGAATGAAACATGCCTGCAAATTAAAATAATTGTGTTACAGGGACTATTGTCGAAAATTTAAAAGGAACTTGCCCGTTAGCAGTGAGCTAATTTCTCTTTTTAGTAGCAATCCACATCTATTAAAGTGACTTTGGCTGTTGCAAATTCAGTAAAGTGACTATTGCAAATCTCATTTGGTAGTATAATTCCAGCGTTAAAGTCAATTCACAATTTTTATGGTAAAGTGTATTTGCTGGTACAGGACCAAAAAGGGAAAAGAGCATTCACAATTTTGAGCGGATTCATAAAAAAGGCCTATTTATCTTTCTAAAAAGGAAGGTTGTACCATTTCCAGATTTGGGTGTCAGGGAGGCTGCATGAGTACAGTATTCCGAGAAATTTGTTTTCTCAATAATCCATGGATTTACATGCATGATCTCTAGTAAAGTGTATTTTAGTTGCGATAAAGAAGAAACTTACTCGATTGTTGGTGATTCTGTTAAAATTAATATTTTTATGTTTTTTATGTTAATTAATTGTTTAAAGTTTCAAGGGTTATATTAGGTTGTGGCGTTGTGCAATACATGTACTTGATAGTTGTGGTCTTCTATATTAATTAATGAGTAGTATTTTTAAGATATGTCATAGAAACTTGTGTTATGATTAATGACATTTAAGTCGTAGGATATCTAAGAGGCATCTTATAGCATATAAATAGAGATGTTGTCATTTGTAATATAATGTGAGCAAAGAAACAAAATTGTATTGCGTAGTTGTGACATAGAAGAAATATTTTTTGCTCACTTCTTTTTCTTTCTCTTCTACTAAATATTATAACAAATATCATAGACCAACATATTCGACCATGCTCTTCCATCTAGGTCTGGAGGAGTCATCTCCATATCGAAAGTATCATTCATCTCTAAGGCAGTGAGAATAGAAGAAAGACTAGCAGGAGCTTGAAAATAGAAGAAAGAGGGGAGCAGTATGAGCGGTGAGCGTGAGAAGAAAGAAGAAATGCGAGAAATTGCAGAGTTAGCGTCAAGATGTATTGTCACACAACTTATAATCGTCAGAATTGAAGAGAAAGGTATAATCATCAGCTTCTTTATTTCACACTGCTTTTCTCTCCAATTAGTGTTTTAGAGTGTTAATTATCATTTAATTGTCAATTTATATTAATTTTATTAATTTGCAGTTATGTTGGATAATAATGAATTTTTTTGTTTTAAATAGATAAATTTGTAATTATGAAATTTGAGCGGATAAATATGTAATATTGAACTTTTAAATGTCTTTATATGAAAATGAAATTATATCATAATAATAAGATCGCATGTTCATCGGATAGTTTTATATAGAGAACGGTTGTACATTCATTATCAATTCATTCTCTCATTCGCTCATTTCTTAACTATTCGAATCTGTATCTTCTAAAATAAAAATTACTGATCGCTCTCTGATTCTCAATGCTAGCACAACGTATTATCATGTCCGCATAATATTTACTATAACATCTCTACAATACCCACGCAGTAAAACTGCCCATTTCATTTGAAAATTACCGACCAATCCAAAAAATACAAATCCTAAGTACTACTATCACATTGAGAGAATTGACACTAAAATAGATTTAAACAAACCCTTAACAAAGCAACCGCAGAGAAACAGTCGCAACTTCATTACATTATACGAGACCATTGATTTTTGAAGATAGTACCTGCAATAATTATATATATATTTTATTTTGGGGGGGGGGGGGGGGGGGGGTATGTTTATGAGAAGGGGTTAATTTGAGATCATCTATAGTGTAATTTTAGGAAATATCGAAAAACGGAATTAAATTTCTTCAAAATTAATTCGTGTCAGTTAATTTTAAAACTACTATAGAGAATATGAGTCATCTGATGCTCTCATGCATCATGCTCATAACGACAAGCACATGTTTGTTTGTTTGTTTTTTTATAATTTAGTAGTTAATACCTCAGAAATGGAACATACATAGAAAGTCACTAAATTACCATATATAGCTCATGATCGATAATAATTCACGTCTAATGTTACCATGTCAAAAGTGTTTGTTACAAACTAATTAAAGACGGAAGTTCATAAAAAGAAATCTAGCAATGGTATATATCAGTGTTTTTAAAACCGGACCGGACCGGCCGGTTGGATCGAAAAAAATCGGAACCGAAGATTTCTCGATTCGATCTGCGCTGAAAAGCGGAAATGTAAGGAAATTGGTCAGAACCGGTTTAATGGATGGTTTTATTAAAAACCCGTTACACCGTTTAAAGGAACAAACCGACTTTTTGAGCAGGTTATCATTTTTATAATATCTCCTCTTCGTATTTCACTCATTCTCCTTTTTCGACGATTTCTTTCCCCTCCTCCTTTGATCAGATTGGAAAGAAATACAAAATCATTACAATATTTAGGCAATTTATATGAAAATGACAAGAATTGTGCCGGTGTTCTACCTCCAAAATCTTCCCTTGATCGATAAAGAACTTCTCCACTTTAATAGAGACCTCTCATACCTCATTCTTGATGCAATAGAGCTTCTCCATCTCCAGAATTGTAAGTATCTCATAAAGTTTATGTTATTTTGATAGTAAATGGAACTGAAATCATTTTATTTGGTTGAATTTAGTATAAAAACTGTGCGCCCACAATATGTTCGATGAAATGCCGAACTGAATTTATGCATCAATTTGGTCATGTTTTATATTACATGCTTCATAAGATTTTGGGAAGTTGTCAGGTACAAAGATTAGATATTGCCCGAACAATTCAACAAAGTTTCACAAATATGTTTTACGGCATTGTTCAGTTTTTTTTTACTTCAAAGATGAGTTGGGCTTCATTTACAAATGTAGTAAAGCATTAATTTGTAGGAGACAGCAAATTGTATAGGTTTATACCTCGTTGGCCAACAATCATGCATATTGGTTATACTAGTTGGATTATTTATATAGTTATAACTTGTGCTTCTATATTTCTTACAATAAATTGTAAGTTGGTTATACTGATATGGTATTAATACATTTCAGTTTGAGGTCATTCTAATTGTGAACCGTATGATACTGATATGGTACTGGTACTTTTTTCAATTCATTTCTTACAGTTGCATTTTTCATTTCAGGGAGGTGGCTTCGATTCTAAGTAATATGGTTGCACTTTTCATTTCATTCCTTACAATACTGGTATGATACTTCATTTTCATTTTTTATTCACTCACTTATCAATATGGTTGGTTAGAAGTTACAATAGCAGGTACAAAGAATGTTATCTGACTAATATATGTTTTAAAAAATCGGCAATTGAACCGGTTGAATCAATGGTTCGACCAGTAAATCGTTGACCCGAAGCTTTATCGGTTTGACGTCCGGTCCGATTTTAAAAACATTGGTATATATATATGATATATGATATATGATAGTGCCAATCCATCTCCATGCATGCATATCTATCTTGAACTACTAATTGGAAGTTTCAAAGGCCGCCTTTCCTTTCACCTTCTTCCCCTCTTGGATGCTAATTGGAAGTTTCAAACTCCTGAAATTACATTAATATATATTAGAATAATGTTTTTTAGATACTACATTTGATATCAATTATTGATATCGATTTTATTATGCATACTTAGTTGAGTTATAATGCACATCATTATTTGAGTTATTATACATGTTATACCATAACTATTTCAGTACAAAAAATAACATGTATAACTATTTCATTACAGAAAATAATATGCATAATAACTCAAATAATGTACACGATAACTCAACTAAAGGTGCATAATAAAATCGACAATATGTATAACTATTTCATTACAAAAAATAACATGCATAATAACTCAAATAATGTGCATGATAATTCAACTAAAGATGAATAATAAAATCGGTGTCAATAATTGATATCAAATATGGTATCTACGTATCAACTCCCTTAATATTATTCCCTTTCAATTAAAGCTAGCTCCCATGCATATATAATGGATTCAAGATGATCAAGATGTTGATCACATGAAAGTATAAATAACGCTATTGATGTTACCTTTCAGCGAACGCATAGAAGTCTTCTCCTTCAACAAACTCGTTTGTAATCTTCACATCCTGCATAAACACTTTTCCATCCATATTTCTTTCTATTTGGTCACCACTGCTGCTTGTTAATTAAACATAAAATTAAAGTATTCAGCATTTAATTTACATGTGTTATAAAATTTGAACTTGTAATTATTCGACCTGAATTAGTGTAGTATTCAGCATTAATTTATAGTAACATGTAAGTTTATGTAGTGTACCTGTTTGCTAGAGAAGCATAACACGGAAGAACTTCTTCTGTGATTACTTCAGCTTGGCCAGACCAATTGTTTGGAACCTAAAAGAAATAAGACGACTTCAATTATTTTTTTTATAAAACATAGGGATGCCTCATGTTGGAGTTAGACATCTAGTGTTCTAAATTTGTGCCGTTCCGTTCCAAACATGACTTGGTATGATACGGAACGGCACGACACGGTTAATATTTTATTATATTTACAGTGTCGTTTCGTGTCGTGCCAAAAATTAAAAGGGATAAGAACAAAACAGTTAAGACACGACACGTTTAGGCACGCCGTGCTGAAACGTATCGTGCCTAAACGTGTCGTATCTTAACCGTGTCGTGCCTAATCGTGACATGTTTGTTCGTGTTGTGTTGCGTCAGCACGGCGTGCCTTATTCGTGTTAATCGTGCCGAAAATAATAATAATAACTAAAAATAGAAAAAATTACAAGAACATAAAAATTAATTTTTTTTAATTTTATAAACAATTATTTTTTTGAAACCTCTAGTACAATTTTTTTTAGAGTCATAACTCATAAGTTATAACAGCCCCAAAAGTGCAGCGCCCTAGTGGACCAGTGGCTAGTGGTCAATCACTGTATGTTAGTCTTCTTTCTAGCCTTCACTTTGCCAATTCATTGTGGCAGATTATATTGCGCCATTGAGGGATTCTGGAAGCCTGCAGCCATCTGTGTACCTTCAGCACGTCTTTTGATGCTAATGTTGTCCTTGGTAGTTGACACTTGGCACTACGTTAGAGGTTAAACGAACTTACAACTCCCGCTGGAAAATTTCAAAAAAAATTTGAACTTTCGTGCCTATCTGTGCCTACCCGTTCCTACTTGTGTCGTCGTGTCGTGCCTAAATGTGTCGTGTCTAGACGTGTTCCCATGTCGTACCGTGTCGTGTTTTTGTGGCGTGTTGTGTCGTGCCTTTCATCGTAAACGTTTTGTGCCATGTCGTGCCTTACAATAGGAAATCTAAGCATGACACGCTTAAGACACGACACATGAACAGTGTCATGTCGTGTCCTGTGTCGTGTCTTAATCGTGCCTTGTTTTTATCGTGATGTGTAGTTTCGTGTCGTTTTTAGACACACAGACACGATTTTGAGAACTCTATAAACACCTCATAGCGAAAATGGAAAAAAAAAATGCACAACCTAATTAAGGTTATATTTCTATCCTGCTGCATTTATATACAAAGAGAGTCCGAGAGAAATCAGAAAATTTATTTTCAACTAGCTAGATCTGTATTATTCACCTCAATCCAACTATGATGCTCTGTAAAATACCTTGTGATGATAAAATTATTAAAGCTGTAACAGAAAACAAGGAACAAGATTCCTGATATAATTTAGGATTTGACAAATGGAATGGATTATCAAAAGGGAACATATTTCAAACCTGGCGAATACTAGGAAAATATTCAAAAGAGTTGGCATATTTCAAGACAAAAATTAAAAGTAACAAAAAAAAAAAAAATCAAAGTTTCAAAACAAACATATTGCAAACCTGAAGGGCATATGGATCTTCATTAATTTGCGCATGCTCTGGGCAGTTATTCTGATATGTCAAAGGAACATATTTAAAGAAAATAAATTTATTCAAATCCAACACGTAACATTTAAAATCAGGAAGTAAAAGGATATGTTAATTAAAAATAATTTAATATTTGAAATATTAATCTCATTTCAAACCATGAGAGGTGGAAGAGCTTGAAAGTCCCTGGGATAGGTTTCCTGATAACGTGAGGAATATTTCACAAGTTAATACATTTATTTATTCATGTAGAAGCAATAATCAATATTTAATAACTGAACAATGTGCAAATGGCATAATAGTCTAGTGCTAGCTAATTAGGATAAGTCATTGGTTCAAACATATGTAAACACATGATTTCGTAAAAGGCAATTGGAAAGTAACACTGGGGATAATAACGGGTCTCCTTTATACAAAAAAAAATGAAATATGTGAAATTCAGAATATATAGAATCAGGCATGCATGCAATAAAAGTCTTCATATATATTTTCAGGCTCAAGAAATACATGTTACATGTATCATTATATGCACATGCGATAAGGTTATTGCAGCATGTTGCTAACAATTACATCAACATTATTTGTGGAAGATGCTAAATTTTATGTACGTTAGTTTCATGCTTAATATGCAGTTACAATTTCAATAAAAAAAAACATACCGAATATAAAAAGGAAAATGTACCTTGAGAGTACTATTGTGTGAAAGAGCACTTAATATTGTGTTCTCCATTTCATCAAGCAATTTTATATCATTAATGCTATTGATATCATCCAGGTAACTAATTAAAGAAGCAACCAAGTATTAATATTAAATATGTCCTCCAGATATATACATAAGAAATTAAGAATACAATTAATATCCAGTGACAATTGAGGTAACCTTTTTTTGTTTTGAAAAAGAAACAGAGTTATATATATGCATGCCTCCATTTTCTTAGATTAGTAAAATCAGGTAAGTTTTTTTCATAAGAGAATTCGGAACAACTCTGTGCATGTTTTGGATAATATTTTCCCAGGCTCTGTTTTTGTTTAGAATTTTCATTCCAAATTGGCAAATCTTCAAGATTCGTATGTTTCAAAAATCTCAGCTAGACACCATGCACAACTCCATACAAAAATCTAGCAAGATAACATAGAATAATGTTTCAAAAGAACATTCTAAAGTAATCTCATTTTTTTTGTGAATTTTACCTCAGGGGACCGAGATTTCTTTGGATTTCTTTAATCTCAGCTTGTACTGCAGAGAGATAATTTTGCATATCTCTTAGTTCCGTTTGGCCACTAGCAAAACATATATATACAATAAATTAGTATAAACTGAAAAGCAAACAGAAAAAAGATAGGTCTCTTGCCACATTCCAGGAATACCATGTCATCTAAAAAAGATAGCTCCTTTATTAATTAAACCATAAATAGATTGTTGAAGGCAAATTAAAATGATGATAAAATACTAAAACAAGTCACAAGTTTCATATATATTGATTAAGAGGTCATATGCTGGTATTTCGTACAGTGTATATATTCTTGTTCAAATATAACTAATATATAGCAAAAAAAAAACCAATTAACCTGTGACAGCTCGTTACTTCAGAGTTGGGATGTATTATTGTTCCCTTCTTTGCAAATGGCTTCTTTATTAGCTGCATGAAGAAACAGCACCTTGGTTTTTAACAAGAAGTTTACAAACAATTCCCCATGGTGAGGAAATTCTTTTTTTTTAAATGATCAGGCACAAAAAAAAATACATATAATTTGCATTATTAAATGCAATTTTGGATATTTGACATAAAATAGAAGACGTCAACTTACTTCCAAAGCCTCCAATTTACTGTTCAATGATATATAAAACAAACTGTCAGTTCTATTCTTAGGAAATTGTTTCAAGAAAAGCTAAAATAGGAAGAAATTAAGTGGGCATGCACCTTTTTTATCTTACTTCTTGAGGAACTGCAGCATAACGTTGTAAAAGTTCCCCAAATTTGCTGACAAAAAGACATGCTATACTGAGTGAAGGTGCATAACTAATATCATCAAATTAAGAGGATCGTTATGCCACAAATAGTAACTTTATGTTAACAAATTAGTTGGGAATGGGAAATTAACTGATTCGTAATTGCCACAGCAAGTCTTACCTCAGATGTATAATATAGAGATCTTATTTCATTTCTTTGTTCAGAAATTCAGATCATATTAGAAGCTAGTGGTACAGAATAAATCTTACAAGTATGAAATAGATATTCATAGTCTATCAGATGCACTGATCAAGATATTTGGTACTTCAATTATCTGTGGAGTTTTCCATATAACACAAATGGTAGAACTATTCCTTTCGCATATTAAAAAGTTCACTCTAATTTAGCCTGTGTGATTCCTCTTCTTGAGAAACAATATATATAATACAATTCATACAAGAATAATTGGATATATACGTATAATTTATACAAGAATATAAAATTTCCAGAACATAAATCGTACCAATTTTCTCCAACAAAAATCTCATATGATATCTTGTCGCTTGGCGAGAAGAACAGTAACGCCAACGGTACGTCGCATTTGATAGAAAGCTCTTTTGCCTTCTTCAGAATACCATGTTTTCTCCTATTATAGGTTATAATCCGCTCATACTGGGTTTCTTGGGTCTTGATTTCAAGCTTCTTTCTTCCCATCCTAATTTAAAAAAATTAAGATAATTTTATTTTACGTCAATTTAATATGAACTTAAATACTGTTTTCTCAGATAAACTCGCTGATCAATTGCAAATTTGGTCACATTTAGTTCAAAAGGAAGAGATAAAACTCAGTTTTGCACAATGTATATTGGTACGTACCATATATCAAGAAGAAATCAGTCATTACAAAAACCATAAAAAATTAATGGCAGATAATTAAGATGAAGACATTCAAGTGTATAGACATTGATGAACTTCAAAAAAAAAGTAATGCAACAGTGACAAAAGAGACATACCTTCAAACTTTCTTGCACTTTTCTCTTGAGAGAGAGAGAGAGAGATGTAAGAAATTAAGATGCCGGAGATAAGGAATACAGAGTGAGGGAGAGAGAGAGAGAATAAAGATTTTTATAAGAGATGAGACCTCAAGTGCCACACCAATATGATATATATATATATATACGGAGACAAATTTGGAAAAGGTAGTATTGTAGTACGAGATTCAATATAATATGTGCTCTTATAGAAATTATTTTCACTAAATTTAACTCTGTTTTTATTTTTATTTTTAGAATTTCCTTCCTAAATGGGAAATCTTGAAAAAGCTTTATATAATTGTATCTACTCCAGTCAAGAGCAGTGCCGACACGCACACAAGTGTAAAGCTTATTTATAGTACACGAATTCCATACAAATTTATGGTTGTTTTTCGCTATATATTTTATAGGGAGCTGATATATCGATATCTTCATTGATATCTTTATCGATATCAACAGAACATGTCCAGTTAATTCAGTTTGCATGTTGTTTTTTTATGATGCATGTTGTTTTTTGTATTATGTATATTGTTTTTGTTATTATACATATAATTGATCGGACGCTCCACTGAAAACGAATGTCGCTACGCTCATCGATGCGGACTGGACGAATCCAGTTGCATTTATTTTGAAAAGTTGTTCTAGTTATTATGCATGTTGTTTTTGTTATTGTGCATGTTATTTTTTGTTATTATGCAAGTAAATAACATGCAAAATAATACAAATAACATTAATAATAACAAAAACATCATGCATAATAACGAAAACATAATAAATGATAAGTATAACAAAAAAACATAATGAACTTAGCATATAAATCATAAGTATTTGACTGTTATTCATGTTTTTAGATGCACAATAACAAAAACAAAATGCATAATAACGAGAACAATATGCATCATAAGTAAAACAAATTTTCATAATAAATCACAACTTAGCATATAAATCATAAGTATTTGACTGTTATGCATGTTATTAGATGCACAATAACGAAAACAACATGCGTAATAACGAAAACAATATGCATCATAAGTAAAACAAATTTTCGTCGAAACTCAACTGGACGTGTCCAGTTGGTATCGATGACGGTATCAAAGATGGAATCCGCGAAACATTTTCCTATTTTATATACCCGGATTTAACTCTGTTTTCTTTCTAGAATATTTTCTCCCAAAATGACAATCTTAATTAAGGTTCTTAAAAATTGAAATAGAGCAAAGCACAAAATTAAGATTCCTATCAGCTGCTGATCAGTGCAGCATGCACAACTATATATACTAAATATGACAAGCTAACATCCAAAGAAAATTTTCGTTTAGTGTTTGTGATTGACCATAAGTTATTTATTACAATTTTTTTTAAAAATAGGATCAAAATATTAAACTTGTAATGCTTTAACTACTAGATGGTATCTTTGAAATTTTAACGACCAAAATGTTAACAACATAATACTTAAAAGTGATATTTAAAAAAAAAATTGTAATAAAAATGATAAAATAAGAATCCTTTAAGAAAAATAAAGAAACATTCTCTGCTTGACTGTGGAGTTTGGATTAATGACTTGCTACTTTTCGGCTCAAGTTGTTGATCTCATAAATTTCGCATTCTGAGATGGTTCAGTTTCATGGACAAATTAATTTTGTCTGAACAATCTTATCACAAAAAATAAACAAAAATTTACATCACAAAATAACAATAACAATTAATAACAATAATTAACAATACTGATACTACAAAGATAATTGAGTCTTAATGTATTAAGGCCTACTAAATTTTGTCTAATTGTGAGGTCCATCGTTAACTAGTGTATAATATAATCGTTTTCGGAAGATTATTATGTACTCAATTTTAGAATAAAATGAATCATTTCATTACGTGGTATCTATTTTTCGATGTTGCATTTTATTTGATAATCTTTTGTTATTTTGTTATGATAGGTCACCACCACATAAAAGGAGATTGTTAATCCCGATAAAACAATGGTTATTGAAAAAGTTGTTAAATATCATTGGCAGAAGTGAATTTTTTTTTTGAGAATAAGATAACGATTATTTTACATAATCGTTGGCATAGACGACGCTACGACAATTGTTGCTTAAAATAATCGTTGCCTTTTCTTTTCAGTTTTTTTTTAAATCTAAGACAACTTTTAAAATAATCATTGCCGTAGCTCCACCTACGCCAATAATTATTTTAAATAATCATTGTCCTATCTTCAATCTTAGCTGTTAAAATAACGCTCTCACTTCTTCTCTCTCTCTCTCTCTCTCTTTCTTTTTTGTTTGGTCACCTCCACAACTCTAGCAAATTTGATCTGCTAGAGGTGTGGAGGTCTAACCCGATCTCGATCTATCACACACACACACACAAACAAACAAACAAACAAACACACACACAAACTGGTAGCCTTCACAGATCTCTCTCTTTCCCGTCTGGCCGCCTCCACGGTTCTCTAACAGATCTCGTGTTTTTTCTCCTCTCGCCAATGCCTTCAACCCGCTCGATCTTGAGTAGGTGAGGACTCTGTCGGATCATCTCTTGTTTTTCTCCTCTTGCCAACGTCTTCTCTTATGGCGGGCTTAAGGCAATTTTTTATTTTGTTAAATATTGAGCTAGTAGTACTTATCATGTCTCTTGTTGGAGTTGCCGCAACTAGGCTTGTGCAAAATGAACTCGTGCATGATAATAGTTGTGGCAGCTCTAGCAAGAGCCAACTGCTTTGCTTTGTTGTTGATCACTCTATCTTTCTTTGTTATTGATTGTTATTGATTGATGTTGTTATGGATTATTATGGAAAATTATGAGCTGTGAGGGTTATTACGAGAAATTAAAGCTATAAATGTTTTGAGTTATTATAGGAAATTATGCTGTTGTTTTGGGTTATTATTGTTGACTCAAACTTTCCTAAGTTTGTTTGATTTGCAAAACAAAATTGAATTTAACCATTTCTTGTGTATTAAGTTTAATTGTAGGGACTTAAATGCAAAAATCAAAGAAGAAAAGTTTGGAAAATTCAAGTGATAATTTGAGAACAAGTGTAGAGTTCATCAAGACCTTTCCAACGCTTCGAAAATGACTGAAATCAGAGCTACAGATCAAAAGTTATGACCATTTCAAGATTGAAGATTGAAATTAACAGCCAAAACGTTATATAACGTTTTAGCAAGTTATATAACGTTTCGGAAATTTTTTTTTCCGTTCTGTAACGTTTGAAATAGGCACAAAATTGGCAGAACATGTGTCTTAAAGTTGTCAGAACGTTATATAACGTTTCGAAAAATATCTGAACAATATAACGGTCGAATTCTGACAGCTCCAACGGTCCAATTCTAGGGAAAAACGTTATGTAACGTTTTGGACAGTTATATAACGTTTTAATTGAATTTCAGCCAAGAATGCAAGTGTTTCAAGCTATATATAAAAGAGACCCTTCACCCCCTTCTTCTCCAACTAATCCTACATTGCAAAATCCTTAGTTCCACCATTGTTGAGCTTAAAACACATAGCCAAACCTTAGCTCAAAGACTCAATCTCATTGATCCTAATTATTCTAAATTCTCAGAGAGATTGTGTTGAGTGTTTATTATCTCATCATCTATTCGATTGTATTTTTTTGTTACTTTATTTTTCGTTGGCTCGGTTCTCCACCGGTGTGTGTAAGCGAGACCGAGTTCGACACCCCGTGTTAGGGTTGGTGCTCCACCAGTGTGTGTAAGAGAGCTCCAATTCCGAAGTTGTAAATTCACTTGTGTTGTCTAGTGAATCGGCTCGACCTTGTTACCATGTCGGGGGGTCGGGAGTCCCGGAGACTAGGATCGTCAATATCCGAACTCCGTTAAAATCCTTGTGTCTCTTGGATTGCTTTGTTTGCATTTTCTAAACTCTTCTCTTTAATTTCATTATTAATTTTGTTTAGAAATTGCTTGTGCTTGAATTGTTAAAAACTTCATTGCAATTGCCAATTAGACCTCGGTATTTCTAGAATTGCTTAAAATAAGCCCCCCAGTTCCAACAAAGTGGTATCAGAGCAAGTTGAACTTGCTAATTAGAGTAAAATTTAATTAGAAGTAAAGGTCCAAAATGGCTTCCCCAATTCATATTGAGAAGCCTCAAATTTTTGGTCAAAATTGCCAAAAATTTTCATTTTGGAAATCATCAATGGCACTTTATTTGAAAACAATTGAGATTTGGGATGTGGTAGAGATACGAGAAAATTGCAAAAACAAAAATAGGGAAAATCTCTATGCCATTAATATCCTACTTACCTCCATTGATGAGTCCATATTTGAAATAATGGATGGAGTTGATTTTGAAAGTGCCTTTGAAATTTGGAATACTCTTCTAAAACGTTTTGATTGTGAGTCAATTTCAAAATATACCTATTTAATGTTGCAAGAATCAATTTTTGAAAATTGTAGTAAAGGAGATGATGATGCAACTCCTTCAAAGGAAGAGGAAGATGAACCGATGTGCTCCAATAGCAACATAGCCAAATCAAAGGGCAAATCGGTGATGCAAGACGAAGAGTTGGAATGCACAACTTCATCTTGCCGAGCTAGCGAGGTAGACTCAACCTCAAATTTAATTACTAGGGTTAATGAAACTTCAATATCTCCTATAAATGAAATTGAAAATGAAATCGAAGTTTCAATAGAAAAAACATCAATTAGATTAAATAACTCTTGTTGTAATGTAAATGCTCAAAATGACACAATTGAGGGGTTGAAACGCAAAAATTTTTGAGCTTGAGTCCAAGGTACAAGGCTATGAATCAAAAATTGAAAGCCTTGAATTGAAAGTAAAAGATTTTCAAAATCAAGAAAAATATTTTTGTAACTTGAAAATTGAAGTGCAAAAATTAAAAACCGAAAATGATGTTTTAAAATCTTCTAGTGCATTGAAGAGTTGCACTAAAATTGTTTTTAACAAATTGTACGAGGGACAAGGCCCGCATGACAAGTCGGGTATGGGATACAAGAGGATTTTGTCCTCTTCTTTACCATCTAAAGACCCTCAAAGCCCTAAAATCAAGCGGCCACAAATTAAAAATCAAAAGGGCAAAAAGAAAATGTACCAAAATAGAAATGCACCAAATCATGCATTTAGGTACCGGTACAATAACGGTAATTGCTCCAAACTCAAACCGATCCCAAAGTACTTCAAACCATCATGGTCCAACAACGCATATTTTAAAAGACCACATGGTTGGAGTTATGAAATTAAAAATCAAAATCTTAAAAACCCTTGTGCACATAATGAAAAATCAAGGATTGTCTTCAAAAATTCAAATGGCTTAAATCCACACAAGTTAAATTTCAATTGTTCACATAAGCCAAAGGGTCATTATAACCATTTTGTCAAACCAAATGTAAACCCACCAACTTGTGCATTTTGCAATTATTGTTGCAAAATGGGGCACATCTCATTAGATTGCACCCTTAGGAAGGGAAGCAACCAATCAAAGATTACTTGGGTGCCTAAATGTCTAACTTAGTAGGTTTAAAATTTTCCCCTATATTAATTGCCATATATTTAGGGGGAGCAAAATTTTGATGAATTGTGCACTATAAAACTCAAACAAACTAAAACATATAATTGTTAGCCCTAATAAAAATACGCTTCCGCAAAACTTTTAGAAAATTCTCATTTAGGGTTGAATAATTGATTACTAGGAAATGCACAAATTGAGGGAGAGCCTTGTTGCTAAATTATAATTGTGCATTTAATTAAAGGAGAATTATCAAATTGAGAGGGAGCATTGCTTTAAATTTAAAATTTTAAGATGCAACTTTTGTTTGATTTCCAAAAGGGGGAGAAACCATATGTGCCATATTGAAATCAAATTGAAAATTATTTGGGCACATATGTTTAAGGTTTTGCAAATCAACAAAAGGGGGAGATTGTTGACTCAAACTTTCCTAAGTTTGTTTGATTTGCAAAACAAAATTGAATTTAACCATTTCTTGTGTATTAAGTTTAATTGTAGGGACTTAAATGAAAAAATCAAAGAAGAAAAGTTTGGAAAATTCAAGTGATAATTTGAGAACAAGTGTAGAGTTCATCAAGACCTTTCCAACGCTTCGAAAATGACTGATATCGGAGCTACGGATCAAAAGTTATGACTATTTCAAGACTGAAGATTGAAATGAACAGCCAAAACGTTATATAACGTTTTAGCAAGTTATATAACGTTTTGGAAAATTTTTTTTCCGTTCTGTAACGTTTGAAATAGGCACAATATTGGCAGAACATGTGCCTTAAAGTTGCCAGAACGTTATGTAACGTTTTAGAACATTATATAACGTTTCGAAAAATATCTGAACAATATAACGGTCGAATTCTGACAGCTCCAACGGTCCAATTCTAGGGAAAAACGTTATGTAACGTTTTGGACAGTTATATAATGTTTTAATTGAATTTCAGCCAAGAATGCAAGTGTTTCAAGCTATATATAAAAGAGACCCTTCACCCCCTTCTTCTCCAACTAATCCTACATTGCAAAACCCTTAGTTCCACCATTGTTGAGCTTAAAACACATAGCCAAACCTTAGCTCAAAGACTCAATCTCATTGATCCTAATTATTCTAAATTCTCAGAGAGATTGTGTTGAGTGTTTATTATCTCATCATCTATTCGATTGTATTTTTTTGTTACTTTATTTTTCGTTGGTTCTGTTCTCCACCGGTGTGTGTAAGAGAGACCGAGTTCGACACCCCGTGTTAGGGTTGGTGCTCCACCAGTGTGTGTAAGAGAACTCCAATTCCGAAGTTGTAAATTCACTTGTGTTGTCTAGTGAATCGGCTCGACCTTGTTACCGTGTCGGGGGGTCGGGAGTCCCGGAGACTAGGATCGTCAATATCCGAACTCCGTTAAAATCCTTGTGTCTCTTGGATTGCTTTTTTTGCATTTTCTAAACTCTTCTCTTTAATTTCATTATTAATTTTGTTTAGAAATTGCTTGTGCTTGAATTGTTAAAAACTTCATTGCAATTGCCAATTAGACCTCGGTATTTCTAGAATTGCTTAAAATAAGCCCCCCGGTTCCAACAATTATGAGAAATTAAGTTGTTGTTTTGGGTTATTATGGAAAATTATGGGTTAATAGAAATTGATTATGGTATTGTGTTGCTAAGAGTTTTCCTAAAATTTGTATTTATGTGTTTTTGTAGATGTAGTGTCTTGCGAGAGCTATTGGATGACATATTTTTTAGTTTCAAAGAAGGACATAGCTCAAAAGATGTAATTGTTGTCTTAGCTGACAAAATACAATGAGTCAAATAAGGTCTGATCTCTTGTTAGTTTTTTTATCAGGAAATTGAACCCCTCTAGTTGGCGGGACTTGATGTGCCTTGGTGGATGACCTTGGATGCACATGATATATCTTCACCAAAGGCATCGACTAACTTAGTGTGTTATGTCAACAATTGACCATGTCTGACATGTCCAGTAAATTCCTCGATGTCTTTGATGGAGAGATAACTGATGCATCTAAAATCATTTCACCCAAAGCATTCAAGGCATCAAGTCCCACCAATGAAGGGGTACAATATCCTAGTAAAAAAATATCAAGAGATCTAGCATGTGTATCGTTGTTATTTTGTTGCTAAGATAGAAATTACATCTTTTTGAGCTATGTCCTCCTTTGAAACCCTAAGAAATATAATATCTATTTTGTTCTTTTCTCTTCTTTGTTGTAATGATATGCATGTAATGTTGTAATGAGACATTATGTTTTTTGTATATCATGTTACATGTTTAATTTAGAATTGTAATGATATGCTAATTAGTTTAATGATATATAATTTGACTAGCAAATTTAGTGGACTAGCCATCATTTATAAAACATTTAAAAGAAAGTCTAAGACAATAGTTATTTAATAAATAACAGTATCCTTAGAGATCTAGGCCAAAGGTAAAATTACTCCAGATATCAAAATTACCATTTTTTCTTCGACAATATACATATGCCAACGATTTTTTTATACTATTTACCAACCCCTTAGACACAAACGGTTGCATAACCGTTGGATAAGGTAATTTTTAGCCTCATATCTCTTTTTTGTGGTAGTGGGTCATTATAGCACCAGATCTCTTTTTCTCGCATATGTCCTCATCAAAGTACTGTCTTTCATTAGGTTTTAAAAAAAGTCTCTATATTCAAACATTCAAGTTTTTATATAAAAACAAGCAAAATTTTATATTATAACAAATAAGTCTCTATATTGGAACTTGTAACATGCAAGTCTTTATATAAGAACAAGCAAATCTCTATACTATAATAGAATATTCAAATTCGAACATGCAAGTCTTAATACTAGAACAATCAAGTCTCTATATTAAAATCTGTAAGTTTTTATGCTATATTAGAACAATTAGGTCTCTATATTATAACATACAAATCTCTGTATTGAAACATGCAAGTCTTTTATATTAGAACAAGTAAGTATCTATATTATAATATGCAAGCATTTATATTAAAACAAGGTCTATATTTTATAACAAGCAAGTTTTTATATTGGAACCTGCAAGTCCTTGTATTAGAAACTATAAGTTTCAATATTGAAACATGCAAGTCTCTATATTAAAATATGCAAGTCTTTATATTAGAATTTGTAAGTCTTTATATTATAACAAATAGGTTTTTATATTGGAACTTACAAGTCTCAAATATTTGGAACCTACAAGTATCAATATTTGAAATCTTCAAGTCTCTATACGAGAACAAGCAATTTTTTATATTAGAATCTTCAAGTTTCTATATTAGAATCTGCAAGTCTTTATAAGTAAAAAAATGCAACAAAATAGAAAATTACAGCAAAATTAAAAAATTACAGCAAATTTCTAATATAAAACTTGCAGGGGAGCATAGTGCTAATTTTTTTGTCATGTAATGAAAAACAATAAAGACAGACAATTAAGAAAAAATGTTAGCAAGTTCCTAACAAAAATTAACTATCAATAGCAGTGCAATCAAGTTGATTTTGTTCTACAACAAAATTAACTATATTAAAATAAAGTTAAGAAAATAAATGTACCTTAAAACTATAAACATATCTATTAGAATGAAGAAGGAATAAAATAAAATAAAAAATTGAAGCCGACGGGTGAGGATATAAGCTGAGGAAATTTACTTCCGGTGAAATATTTCGTAATACGAAATATTCATTCAATTATTTAAATTAAATCAAAATTTGGGTGTGCGAATTTCGATGTAATATGAATCGTTGATGACTATTCTGTATTACCGGTTCTCCACGAATATGTACTCGAGCTGAGGCCTGAGGGGGTCGATTTTTTTATAACTGGAAATTAAATAAATATATTAATTTTAAACAGAAAGAGTATTTGGGAAGTTTTAAAAATAGTAAAAGTTAGTGTTGTCAACACCGTTCAGAAAAAGTCAAAATGGACGGTATTGCGAATACCGTCGATTTTTTATTTAAATATGAATTATTTTCATAACTAACCTGAAAAAATAAAGAATAACATTTATGACCATTAATTAAAATCTTTGATGATATTGACTCTATTTTATAATTTACGTTCAGACGTGTTATTTAGACTCATGCATTTAGAGGGCATTTAGAAAATTCAGACCAAACAAAAGAAAATTCTAAGTACCTCTAAACGCATGTGTTTAGATGTTAAAATGCGAACGTGAAAATTTAAAAATAGAGTCATTATTGTCAAAGATTTGAATTCATGATTATAAATGTTATTCTTTATTTTTCAGGTCATTTATAAAAATAACTTTTACTTTTGTACGTGATTATTTTATTATTAAAAATATTAATATTTTAATTCATGAGTTGGATTGTATTTAGGTAAGTTTTTGCAACAACTTCAGCCGTGATCGTCGGGACTGTAATTAAGTTTTTTTATCGCAGCAAGTCATCAAGTTGTAGATATATGAGTCTATGTCCACCGCGTCGAGTCTGATTTGTGATCGGAGGAATGTGCATATCAAATTTGGCTCCATCTTCAACTTATGTCTTAATTAGTAATTTTTATCATGAGTTTGCGTCAGATTCAATTTTGATTCGCTCGTTTCTCCGATCGCAAATCTGACTCGACGCGGTGGAAGTAGACTCGGATATCTACAACTCGATGACTTGCAAAGATAAAAAACGTAATTACGGTCCCAACGAACGTAGCTGACATTTGTAGAAAAAAATACTAATCATACTTAATTTTTTTGTAGCAACTCCAGTTGCGCTCATTGGAATCGTAATTAACTTTTTTTTTCGTCGCAAGCCATCGGCCTGTAAATATCTGAGTCTACTACCACCACACCGACTCTGATTTGCGATCGGATGAATGTGCAGATCAAATTTGACTCCATCATCAACTTGTGTCTTAATTAGTTATTTTTTATCATGAGTTTGCATCTGAATTATTTTTGAATTGCTCGTTTCTCTGATCGTAAATAAGACTCGACTCGGTGGAAGTAGACTCGAATATCTACAATTAGATGAGTTGCAATGTTAAAAAAACTAATTACAGTCCCGACGAGCGTAGCAGAAGTTGCTACAAAAAATTGACTAAAAAATGCTAATCATACTTAATTTTTTTTGTAGCAACTTCGATCACGCTCATCGGGACTGTAATTAGTTTTTTTAACGTCGCAAGCCATCGAGTTGTAGATATTCGATTGTGTCGAGTCTGATTTGTGATCAGAGAAATGTACATCTCAAATTGGACTTAATCTTCAATTGATGTCTTAATTAGTAAAATTTTATTATGAGTTTGCGTCAGAATCAATTTTGAATAACTCGTTTCTCCGATCATAAATCAGACTCGACGCTATGAAAGTAGACTCGTATATCTACTGTTTGATGGCTTACGACGATAAAAAAATACTAATTATAATTCCGACTTATCAAACTTATTAAAAAATTTATCTAACCACAACATAACTTATGAATTAAATATTAATATTTTTATTATTAAAAAATTAAACTAACTTTTGTTGCAGCAAAAGCAATGCGGAAGTTGGAAAAAAATTCAATGTTCTAATGGAGAGTGTCAGTAACATCATCCATTTAGTTTTTTTCAAAATGACGGTGTTCGTAATACCGATATTTTTTTATTTTTCGAGTTTTCAGAGACATCTTTTTATCTATTTATAATTTATTTATTAAATTTCTAATATTAAAATAATCGGCATGAGGGCATCTTTTTGAGAGAGGGGAAGAGAGAGAAAGACAGCGCACCATGCTAATGTTATTATATTCTCTCTTCTTTTCTACTCCTTTATTCTTTCTTCAGTGCTCAGATTTCTTCTTCTTTCGGTTTTATTCAAAGATAAAAATCGGGAAGCTTTCAAGCGACTTTGATCGATCTATTCTTTCAACAACACTTCAAATCTTTCCTCTAATCGAAATTCG